>JANZLD010000236.1:72227369-72237669 GCA_026413575.1 Erythroxylum carthagenense
GATAAATAATTTTTATAAATTAAAATAAATCAATTAATTTTTATTTAATAATTTCTTAATTAAAATTAAAATTTTAAAATAAATAAGAATAATTTTTAAATTTTATTTAATTTATAATAATTTAATACTAATTAAATATTTTAAATTTTAAATTTTAAATTTTATCAATTTAATTTATAAACTAAATTTTAAAATTGACTTCGTAAGTGATAAAGCAAACACCGCCCTTCTTGGTTAATATAATCACACTTGCCAATACCGTCAAAGACCTAAAAACAAGGCTTGATTTCTCAAGCCATAACTAGTAATGATTGTTTATAATTACCTGTTAAATGACCATATAAAGCCTGTATTGATTCTACGAACCTCAAGATTGATTTATCCTGGTATTCAGATTATAGAATAGATGCCACATAACATACTAAAATGACCACTGGGTTGGCCAGCTCCGCAGATTATGCATAATTATCACCATTACGACGTCTCCAGTAGGCTGTTCTTGTGTTTGCTTTTGTACTTTAGAATGTTTTAATTATGCAACTCCTGATCTAATGTGCTTTTTAATGGCAGATTAGACGCAAAACATGGGGTGTTGGGGAGATATACTGAAGCTAGACAGTGGTGGTCCAGGCGTAGAGGTACATCAGACCCAAAATTGACACATGCAACGTCAAATATGACAGAATGGACGTGATCTAGACCTTTGGTTATGAGGTTAAACATGGGGAGTGACGGTGATCATCATTAGGGTATCGTTGATTTGATTAATGCAGTTCTGTCTAAAAGCAATCTAGTTAGGGCCATGTGCCGACTGTTAGATATAATCAATCAAAATAGTTAAACTCTGCTCTCTTTCCCTTGTTAATTAGTACACACATGTGAGTTGTAAATGCGGATGCTCTTCAAAATAGAGGGTAGGACCGTAGGAGTGCAGAAAGCAACTAGTTGCTAGCTAATTAAATCTGCTATCTTTAATCACAGGATCTTGAACTTCAGGCAGCTGTGGAATCCATCTCATTTTCTAGTGTTTGATACGTACTGTCCCCAACGAGTTCTTCTTCTTGCGTTGTTATGATCCTTACATGGAGGCTAAGCTACCAGTAAGATTTTAAGATGGCATGGTGTTCGATTCCCCTAAAAATGCGGGATACCCTTTAGTGGGCATGAATTCATTTAGCTGAAGTTTAAGTTATTGGGTATATCTCAGAAGTATATCACACAAACTTGACCAAACTTGAAAGAATAAAGATGAGGGAAAAGTTCCCATAAACAATCAGACAACGAGGTAAAAGCATGTTGATGGATCAAGCTTGACATAAGAGGACCTGTTTTTCACAATAAACTAAGTCCTTAAAGTCAGATTTTACTCTTCTTAAGTCGATTGGTTGACTAATTGGCTGCCTAAAAACTCACACTACTCGTAGACTTTTAGGCCAAATTGGTAGAGTGCTTTGAATTATAAGGAATCAAGTGTTTGCTAAGCAATAAAATATTGTCCAGGACATGGTATCTAGCAGTACTGTTAAAAGTGGTACAGTCAGCATCATGTGCGAGAGTTTCTTCATATGCCATTTTAGTCTTATTTCAAAGGCATCGGAGTGAAGGGTGAGGTGTATGTAATTGCCACAGAAATCTAGCACCTTTGTTGGGATGTGTCAACGGGGGATATCAAAATGTTCCTGGTAATTTTATAATATATAATGGTGTTTCTTATGGTGATCTTAGGATTTGGGTATGAATGGAGGGATTCTGGGCATCTGGGATTCAAAGCTGGCAACTTTAGAAGTTAGCTTAAAACCCAATTTCAGCCAACTCATTAATCAAGCCATAATCAGTTTAGTTATAGCTTAACATTTTAGATTAACCGTCATTCATTACCTTTAAAGTTACACATTTCGAGGTTGTGGACATCAAGAACTAAGCGATTAGACATTGTGTATAAACAAACATTACGAGGCTCGCATTATACCGAAGTGAAAGATTTTCAAAATGCCAGATATGTTTGTTTTACCCTAAATCAACACCAATGCTAAGTGGTTTATAGATTAATGAAAGAGCTCGAAAAAATCAGTAAATCTGTATGATTTGAACTCCATAAATTAACATGCAAACAAGAGGTAAAAGTTGATGATGTCTTCAAGCGCACATCTTGGAATTCATTTCTGCCACCATTTTCACAAAGAATGTGTCACAGTTCAGTTCCTAGTTACTTGCAATTTTTCAATAAAAGAAGCTGGATTTTATCTTGACTATAAGGTAGTACTTCATTTATGGGGTCGCTCTCAGAAGCAGAGAAGTGTCATAATTAGGAAAGGAAGCGAAAGGAAAGGAGATTCATTTATTAAAGGTGATTGCTACAAGCCCTGTGTCAGTCCTGGAGTCCATAACTGAGCAAAGGTGGTGAGTCATGAGTGCAACTCCATGCCCTCCAAAAAAATTGAACCAATATCTCCAACTTTCCTTCAAAAAAGTTGTAGCAAAAAGAAACAAGAACAATATAAAAGAACCTCCTTTAATCTGTTTTGTTACTACTAGTATACACTGTACCAGTCAAAGCAGAGCGTACTAGAGCATTTCTTAACTCCCTTAATAAAAGTTGTGAGCTTGTGTATTTTCCATTGTGTTTTCAGGTTTCCTTAGCTAGGTAAGAGCTCTGTTCCTTGGGGACACTTCTGGGTCATCGGTCTCTTTAGCTTTTTTATCTTTGGTTAATGGGTTTGGCTCTCCGCGCTCGTGCTTAGCTTTTTCTCAGTGTTAATAAGCAACTTCTAGTTAGGCGAGTGTTATTGCTATGACATTTGAGATCTCCAACTTGTTCATTGATGTGCTTTACTCATTTCTTAGTTTCTTCCTTAAAGGCTTGTTTTTAATTGATGTTACTTGTTTATCTATATTGGCAAGGGTTGTAAGGTGGAATTGTTCACGGCTCTGTTAATTTGGATACTACTGGAGTTTTGGGTTCCGTTTTTACACGGAGAGTGGCTTTTGTGACATGTCCTTTGGTTTCCAAGTTGGTCAGATGGTTGCTTTAGTTTAGTTCTATTATGATGTGGGTTCTCATGATTTTTTTAGTAAGACTATATTCTGGTGGATTCCTCATATATCAGTTCCATTTGTGATATTGGTAGTTGATGTTTGATTGTTCATTCCTGTTAACACCTTTACTTCGCTTATCTCTCATTTATTCCCATACTCTGCCTTTTGGAAAAACAATTAAAGATAGATGCTTATTGTCTCCGTTTTTGGTGGTTTCTTCAACTGATACCAAGATGCTGTTTTCTGTTGCAGGTTTTTCAAACTTCAACGGTAAAAAGTATTTGATATAGGCGTATGTTCTTATGTACGTCAAGTTTGGAACTTGGAACTTTAGTTAGTCTCATCAAGAGGTCTCACTGATAATGGTCTTTAAATAAAGAGGAAACACAGACTAAAAACAGTATTCAGAGAGGGGGAAAAGATTAAGAAATGGTGAAGAACTGAGGTGGAATCAGATTTATGCTTGGTGGGTGTCTGTAATCAGTGAATTGTTTAGTGCAGAGCGCCTGTTGGCTGTGTCTCCTGGACTGATTCATTGTGCCCGGGCTCTGTGGACCTTGCCGCCGATCTAGGCAACAGCCACTTCCTTGGCTTTCTTGTTCTTGAAGAGATCCTTTTGTTAAAAATAATATTACGCAATCCTATCTTACTCAATTATCCCTTTAAAACTCAGCCTTACAATACATACACATTACCCGCATATGCACTCTTTTCTCTCCCTTACTCTCTTTCTTGGTCATACTACTTGCCTCGATTGCTGTCAAGATTCGGTCACTTTAGATCTTTACTGACTTCATTGGACCTCAGGGACTCTATTAGCCTTCGGAAATTTTGGTCCCCACACCCTGGGGTATTACTTTCCCCTTTTGGGAATTTTTTCTCTGAGTTTGGGTTGGGTATATGCTTCATTGGGAATGTGCCTTGTCGAGCTTAAGCTGTAAGGTTTTTGGTTTAGGTTCTGCTAGCTAAGTAGTCAGAAGGTTGGTTTCAAGTTACCACAGGAAAAGCTGTATTTTTGGCTAACATGAAGTATATGAAACTTGGATCAAAGCCAGACTCTTTTCAGACTGATGGAAACCACGTTAGGTGAGTTATTCTGAAGCCTTGTAGGCCTTGATTCTCTTTTTCTTGGCTGAAGTTGTATTTGAATCTTTTCTATCACTTTCATGTTTGATGCTTGATAGTTTCTTTGCAGATAATTCTGTTACTGGTGAAATTTGTTCTTCATAGGTTCTCTGGTCATTGAGATATTGCATACTTGCATTCTTTTTGATAGTTGCCCTCTAATTTATTTAGGACCTGTTCTGGCTACAGAGATATATGGGATCGATTTAGTGTGTTTGTTACTTGAACTGCTGCCAGTTCAACTTGTATCAGGAATTTGACAGGCAGCTAATATCTTCGTTTTCTTTTCTAGGTTAGCAGTTCTATGACTTTGCTTGATCATTTATTCACTAGTACTTGTTGGGGATTACTAGGCAAGTGTTGCCACTCTGGCTACATCTTACTTGGCTTCATTTTCATTTTCTTTTTGCTTATCACTATACAAGCAAAGTGAAAAGATCTACTCGAACCACTTGACAATTCTATTCCTAGCTTAAATTTCAATGCCTTTTTAATTCCGAAGAGTGCTAATTACAAGCATAAGTTACTGTTGTTGGTCACTTGTGTTCATTCCTGAAACTTCGTCCACTATTCTGTACATATTCTTGCATCTGTTCTGCATTCAGAAGCAAGCTTACCATGATTTTGCTACTTCTAAATGATAAACTCTAATACAATTATCTGGTATTGGAAACTTCTTTCAACACATTGAGAAAAACTGATTAAGAGTGTCAAGTGATGACAATTAAGTGTAGTGATTGGCATCACTTCCATTTTGAACTGAAGCAATGAATGCTAAGGATTTAAGGATCGGAAAAGGAGTGTTTACAATTGTTAAAGGCTTGGTGTATATTCCTGCTATATTTTGGCTACTCTTAAATACATCGAAGTTGGTAAATTATGTCCTATCCATATCTGAATGACTATAACTTTCTTGAGCAGGTATGTGGCCAGCGAATTAGCAACTGATATTGTTGTTATTGTAGGGGATGTGAAGTTTTACTTGCACAAGGTACAATGATGTTTCAATATATTAAATGCTTAACAATGTGAACGGGATTCTATTTTTATGATCAACTAATCTTTGGGGTTTAATATATGATTAAAATTGAATGCCATTCATCAATGGCTTCCCTTTTGGCCTGAGAGGGAAGTCAGGCAATGGGATGCATAATGTGCAGTTGTTCCTTTCATGAAATCCCTCCAACCCATTTGTAGGCTTAAAGCCAAAGCAACTTGGTTGGCTGACACCTAGAGGTGAGCGTGGGCTCCATTGGATCACATTTGACTTCAAATTTGCACTTTTTTTTTTTCCTTCTGAAGACATTTTATGAAGCCGATCAACAGAGTTTGTAGATCTAGTAAAACCAAGAGAGGCTTAATCATACTTTTTCTTATTTTTGTTTTGAGGTTGAAGTGCAAATTATTAAAAATGGCATACTATTTTTGACATTTAGCACGAGAAGGATGCTATGTGCAAAGGCACTGGACCCTGAAATTGACCCAAAAAGAAAAAGCATTATATGTGCAGAGAGCTGACATACTATTTTTGTCATTTAGTACGAGAAGGATGCTATGTGCAAAGGCACTGGACCCTGAAATTGACCCAAAAAGAGAAAACATTATATGTGCAGAGAGCTGATGTGACCTTACCTCAATTGCTACCCTATGGATTGCCATTTCCAAGAAACAAACTTTAAATATTCGCATAAAATTTGATAGAGGACAGCAGTTGGTCATCCTATAAAAGCAACTGCTCTGTTTACTTTGTTCTGCAACTCCTAAATAATGTGGATCAGTCTTTGGTATCTCTTTCATTAATGAAATGCATTCTATGTGATATCTAATGCTAGTTGAAACTTTTAATGAATGACATTAAGTCAGACTAGTTGGTTAGCAATGCCTGAAAACTGAATAAAATATTAGCATTTTGGTTTAATCAGGGTGGAATTAGGCAGGCTTTTCAGGTTAGTTGGTTTAATGCGCAGGTCTGTTGATACTCTCTAGGCACATAAGATGTTCTTGTTGCATGTATGTAGATAAAGCAACAATGTTTACATGGGAATGGATGCATGCAATATTAACATATTTTGATCCTCTTGTTGCAGTTCCCTCTTTTGTCAAAAAGTGTTCACTTGCAAAAGTCAGTTGCTATTAGTAATGCAGAAAACTGTGATGAGATTGATATTTCTGACATTCCTGGTGGTCCTGCTGCCTTTGAGGTATGTGCAAAATATTGCTATGGCATGACTGTAACCCTCAATGCTTACAACGTTGTTGCCGCTCGATGTGCTGCTGAGTACCTTGGAATGCATGAGACGATTGAGAAGGGCAACCTTATTTACAAAATTGATGTTTTTCTAAGCTCAAGCATCTTTCGCAGCTGGAAAGACTCGATTATTGTTCTACAGACAGCAAAGTCATTGTTGCCTTTCTCTGAGGAACTGAAGGTAATGAGCAATTGTGTTGATGCCATAGCTATCAAGGCCTGTGTTGATGTTCACAAAGTTGACTGGTCCTACACCTACAACCGCAAAAACCTTGCAGAGGAAAATGGTAATGATCCAATAAATGGCATAAGAAACCGGTCAGTGCCCAAGGACTGGTGGGTAGAGGATTTATGTGAGCTTGAAATTGAATTATATAAGCAGGTTATTGCAGCAATTAAAACCAAAAGTATTCTCTCTCATGAGGTGATTGGAGAAGCTTTGAAAGCGTATGCTTATAGAAAGTTGCCTAGTCTTAGCAAGAGCCTGATTCAGTCTGGAGAGGCAGTGAAGTACCAACCAATTGTTGATACAATTGTGGGGCTTTTACCTGGTGAGAGAGGTACTGTTTCTTGTAGCTTTCTGCTAAAGTTATTAAAAGCAGCAACATATGTTAAATCAGGAGATGCGACAAAGGGACAGTTAGTAAGGAGAATATGCCAGCAATTGGAAGAGGCTTCTGTGCATGACCTTCTGATACAGGCTGGTGACGAGGAAAATGTAATGTATGATGTTGATACAGTAAAGAAAATAGTAGAAGAGTTTCTGAAGCGAGATCAAAATCCTGAGATTGATTCATCAGCATCAGGTCATGAAATTCAGGAAACAGGAAAACCAGGAATTCTGTCAGATGCTTCGAAGCTCATGGTGGCAAAACTCATTGACGGTTACCTTGCTGAGATTTCAAAGGACCCTAATCTACCCATAGTGAAGTTTGTGGAGCTGGCTGAAATGGTGGATGAAATCCCCCGCCCTGCTCATGATGCAATCTACCGAGCAATTGACACGTATCTTAAGGTAAGAATGTGTCAAGAAGTTATGGAACACAGTGAAAGGAATAGATTAAATTATTTGCTCTTTTTTTCAATCAACATGTTAGAAATTTCTAGTAACCATGCTATGTGTTGAAGGAAAGATAATTACCATTTTGCATGGACCAAAGCATTACCACTTAGATCCATTCTCTTAGCAGTTGCTTACATGTATTGTTCCACTTACCATGATGTAGGAGCATCCAGGAATAAGCAAGAATGAGAGGAAGAGAATATGCAAGTTAATGGACTGCAAGAAGCTATCAGTTGATGCGTGCATGCATGCAGTGCAGAATGACAGGCTCCCATTGCGAGTGGTGGTGCAGGTACTCTTTTTTGAGCAGGTCAGGGTGTCTGCCTTATCCGGCAGCAGCACTCCTGACCTTTCAAAAGGCAGCCGGTATCTAAATAACGGGTCCATGAGGAGCTCAAGATCAGTTACTCCAAACCCAGAGGAAGATTGGGATGCTGTGGCCACAGTTGAGGAGCTGAAGGCCTTAAAGAAGGAAATAGCCTCCTTGAGGTTGGGAAATGCAGAGAAAAACGGTTCAGATGGTAGAAATAGCTTAGATAAGGCTATCAGTAGCAAAATGAGAGGGTTGCTTAAGTCAAAGGTCCTGACAAAGATGTGGTCACGCAAAGGAGAAAAGGGTGAGAATAGTGGGTCGGATTCATCAGAAAGTCTTGCTTCTGCAAACCCGGAAGAAGTTAAATCTACGCCTTCCAGAAATAGGAGGCACTCAGTCTCTTAGAATAAACGGAATGCATATGGAGAATGGAGTAGGTTTTTTGGACCTGTCACCTGTCAAAACTTTTAACTTCTTAAATGGAGTAGTAGTGTTTATCTTCTAACTGAGCAAACTAGCATACTTAGTCTAGATCAGGAGTTATAACACAAAAGGAGTAATTGTGAGTATTACAGTTGTATTTAGTTTCTTCAATGCATGATGTTCAAAGTGCTTCCATTTTACGTCGTTAATCTCCATTCTGAATCCAACTTGCATACTCCTGTCCCGTCCCATGAACATTCCTACCTGGCAAAGAAGAAAAGTTAAAGCTCACCCCGGGATACCATTAGTTAGTTTTCTTCTTTGGCCGCTGACTCAAAGATATAAATGTGCGGAGCAGTGAGTCGAGTTATGGTTCATTGAGGTCATGACCTAGTAACCAATCACTTCAGCTTTCCTTAACAATGGCAGACGATACAAACCTATGATATCAAGTTAATAGTGTCTGTAAGTAGTTGTCTTTTGGAAACATCATTACGCATTTCTGATTGTGGGCGATGACATCAGAGGAACAAAACCTACTCTACAGAAAATATTTATGAGAAAGGAGGATCAAATGCAGACAGCAGCTGTGTCTCTGTGATGCCAACAAGTGGGATGTTGAACTCATATCTGGTTATTGCATGGTCCAATAAGTGTTATTTCTAATGTTCCAAAACAATGAAGCATGATGTAATTCTAGGAGGCTGAAGTATTAAATGTAATTAATGATAGTTAGATTTACTTGTCAAAACAATAAAAAAAAGTCAACTTTGTACATGAATACAACTTTTTCTGGAATAACAATGTTGCATATTTAGTTCTAATTGTTTGAATTAACTCTATACACTGCTTCGTTTATTAACTATATTTCCATTATGTTGACCAAGAGATATTTGTTGATTGAATTGATAATATAATTTTTAATAACCAGTTACATCTTGTTATATCAATTTGAAAAAAATACATTTACCAATATAAATGTTAGCTAGAATACCTAAATACCAATGATTGAAAAATCTAATTAATATATATTTTATCTTCATCAAGTTGTTGGCAGTACACTTGTTTAGCAAAGAATTTGAGTTCTTAAAACTGTGAAGTATCATCTAGAAATTAATAAGATCAAGATAGATGCAAAAAGAGAGAGATAGCGTTATTGCATACACAATCCATTGCTAATTCCTTGAATTTCCACACAGAGTTTACGATGTAGGTTCCTGATAACCTGTGATCCACAATAGTTTCAATATCGGCATTTGTGATCAGGGGAGTAACAAAAGGTGTTATGTGGATCATTCTTCTTTATAGGCTTTACAAGTGAGAAAGGTCGTGACTTAAGTCATTTGAACTTTGTAATAGTTGTTCAAAGGACTAGATGCTCTTTATTCAAGCAAAGCAAAGTTGTAGGAAAAGTATAATTATTTCCTATTCATTTATGAAATCTCCGCCTACTGCACAACTTCATTACCATTACCAGTCAAATTCTCTTTACAACCCTACTTGTTCTTTGACTTACATTTGACTTCAACTCCAAGCTCCATTGATTTCAAATTTCCATTAAGTTTACTGGCAATTTGCTATGTCCTTCCGAGTGGTGCAAAAGATGAAAGAGACGCCATGTAATGGACCCAAAGGAAGAACTGAGTTGACCAGAAAAGGACATATCTGTGTATAAATACAACTTTCTCACATTGGTCATGAATCCACCAAATTAAGGGCTTTGTCAAAATCCAAACTTAAAGAAAAATTTCACAACTTTATGTAAATTCTGTTTAGCTGATGGAATTGTTTTAAAGTATCTGTTTTACTAAAGTTAGATTTTGTCTTATTTGTTTTATGCTGCGTTTTGTAGCATACTCCAGTGACGTTTTGTTAAGTTAGTAAGATTACTGCAACCTCATTTTAGGATCTGCAGAAAATTAAGTACAACAAAAGACCAAACATTACAAAAGTGAAGAGGAAAATGAGAGCTATCCTTCCACTCACTTATCCACTTCTCCCATTCATCCTTCATCAATTAAGTACAACAAAAGACCAAACATTACAAAAGTGAAGAGGAAAATGAGAGCTATCCTTCCACTCACTTATCCAC
>JANZLD010000236.1:72273691-72284336 GCA_026413575.1 Erythroxylum carthagenense
TATGTCGCGCCTTGCTCCTAGTTATCGGGCCCTTAGGAAAAACGACACCTTGAGTGTCACCACCTTGGTTCGTATCAGTTTTCCCCTTCCAATCGTCCTACCATCTGGTGCGATAATAATGGCGCCTGAGCTTTGTCGCAAAATCCCGTGTATCACGCTCGAACGAAACACATTGAAATCAATGTGCACTTCATTCGTGACCACGTTGTCGATGGAACTCTGGAAATCAAATACGTCAGCTCTGAAGACCAAATCGCTGATCTGCTCACGAAACCAATGACTACTGCCCGACACTCAGTTCTGTGTTCCAAACTCAATCTTCGGAGTCTATGAAGCTTGAGTTTGAGGGGGCATGTAAATGTAAAGGAAGCTGAAAATAAGTCACACTCAGGCCCATCAAATAATCATCCCACAAAGCCCAATTCACAGCAACAGAAGCACATTCTAGAAGAAGATCGCAAATAACAAATCATCAGTACTGTTATTCTTTCTGTTGTAACAATATATAGAACCTTCTAGCAACAACCGTGTATATAAATATACACACTGTACTCTGTCATTCTTTAGTGGAAATACAAAACATTTTCGAATATTCTCTCTAAACTTTACACGGAAACTGGCATCAGTGCCAAACTGCGGTCATGAACGTGCTTTGCGGCGGTACCATTGAATTTCAATCACCAGAATCTGATGCCAAAACATTGGGACCTGATTTGGCCAGCTTCTCATAATGTACTAGGTTTGCGCCAAGAGGGTTAAATGTAGGTTCAGGTTCTTCAAGATCAGTAGTCAAGTCAACGTTGAAGAGGAATAGGTCTGACAAGGATGACGTAGCAAAACGTGGACTAAATGATCTAGATATCTCCTTGATCATCCGGCAACAGAAAGGGTGAGCAGAAACGCGTTCAGAGGAGTCTGAAACCACAACATTTGTGAGTGAAGTGGGATGTGATAATGGTGGTTTTCAGGGAGGTGAAAGCAAGCTATTGAGACTATTTATTTGAGAGAGATACGAGGCAGAGAGCAGAAGACATGTTTTTGTTGTCTACAGCTTTGGTTTGTGAAGTTTTCTCTTTCACTTTCCCTTCCATTCCATCCATTAAAGACCAGAAAAGGTTGGGATGAGTAATTATTAGATACTAGAGAAGGATCATCCAAACTTCTTTAATCTTTCTATCTTAATAGTTCCACCACATCTGCAAGTTGGCAGAGAATCATATTTCTCAATCTTTACCAATTTTAAATGCATTCATTTCTCAGCCCTTAATTATCATTTTTTTAGTGAAAGATTTTAGATCATTCAGTAACAATGTCTTCGAAATTGTCACTAACCATTTTGTTTAGTGGATCAATGAGAAAGAAGATAATAGCAATTGCACCGTCAGCCATTCCTCCTGCATATTGCTAACTAATCAACATAAAATGAAGTGCAATCCGAACAGCATTCGGATCCTCTGTTCAAAATAACCTATATAATCATGTGTAATGATCAAAACGTCATTTTGAACATTATGTAAGACGAAATAAAAACCTGTAATCAGGATCATAGGATAAAAATGAAGAAAATATAGAATATCTGGTTTCGATTCTATTCCGAATTTCAAAGCAGTTTTTGATGCTGAAATGAGCTTTGATCCCCTCAGGATAGTTGAGGAAGTTGTTCACTAACATTTGGTATAGACCTTTCTACATTTTTCTCAATAAGTAAACTTTCTCCATCACAAGGGTGATATGAACCAGGTTCATACAAAAAGGGATTCATTTTTCACCTAAATTTCGACCCATTAATCTAAATCATTTATTGAGTCATTTTATTACCCTTATTTGGATCAAATTACGTAGCTTAACCAATAATTTATTAAAAAACTAAAATTATAATTAATAATTATCCACTTAATAGGAAAAATACAAAATTGTCTCTAAGGACAAAAATGTCTAACACATTAAACAGGATAGACAGGATTATTTAGACAGAAGATCCGAAGTAATCTTAATGAATTGTGAAGAGCTTCTCTCAAATATCATTTTCCAAGATAAAATATTGAAATTCTGGAAAATAATTTAATGATGATTTTTACCTTTAATTTAAGGCTAACACTTACTAAAATAATATTTCAATAAATCTAAAAGCAATCAAAAACTCTCTTAGTGAAATTATCTTCAAAACTAATGCAATCAGACTAGAAATTAAGTCTATCAGACGAGAGGTTTAAGATTTAAAAGATTCAATCAGTATTAGACTGTCACAAAATCGGCTAAAGTTTGAATAAAATTAAAGAATTTGAAATATAATTGAAAGATATCGTGCCTATCTATTGAAAATTTTAAATTTTAATTAAAAAAGAGGTTATTAAATAAAATTAATTGATTTATTTTAGTTTATAAAAATTTATTAGTTTAAAAATTTTATCAATTAATTATAAACTCATCGATTTTTAACAATAAGAATTATTAAAGTAAATTAAATTAAACAATTAAAAATCAAATCAGAAAACTAAACGGTTTAAAGTTATTATGGTTAATCTAACCAAGCCCATTGAGTTTTTCAATATTGTTCACAACTCAACATAAATTTTCAAGCTTCCTCTATAAGCTCTTCAGCCCTAAAAAAGCATATAGTAAGGTAATAGATTGTTAAATTAAAATTAAACAAAAAGAAAATTAATCCTCCCTCTATATTATATGCAATAACTTCAATCAATACGATGAAGACACTTCATTTTCCTTCATAGTGTTTATTAACAATTTTAGAAAATAATATTATACATAACATTTAGTGGTAGTAAAATCAACATAGATAATGCCATTTATTTGTTTAGGGTGGGTGCCCGCTAAGCTTACCGCAATTGAGAGCACTAGCGTTGCCGGCTCAGAAGAGGACGCGTCGTCACCGATTCCATAATGCCATTGGACATTCCCAAGCATGGGGTCAGCCTCTTACGATCATGGCACCATGTCATGCTTTGCGCTCCCTGTGTGAAGAAACCAGGACTACAAGTGAATTCGGTAGAATTTCCCAACATGGGACCTTTCGACAGGCACCCTAGCATGATTCGATACAAATCGATTATATGCTTAGGACAACAAATTGGTACATATCTTATTCTAATTCTGTACAACTTGCTATAGATAATAAATTGATATTTCCTCTAATTTGTGTAGACAATCATATCTATTATCATACATCACACACAAACACAATCATAATAGAGAATCCTCTTAAGTTTATATAATCTCTTAAATCGATTCGGTCCAATATGATAATCAAAACTTATGATTAAAGATAACAATAGGTTATGTATGATGGATTGCCTATAACCCAAGTTCGGTATGAAAATACTTTTTTTTACGTTTGATTCGACATGAAGTTCAATTGGACTCACGATGTTTGCGCCAAAGCGTTCAATCCGAATCTGAACTTGATCGAACTTTGACGGTCTAAAATACGATCAATCTAAGCCAAATTCTCAAAAACCAAAACATACTATTTAGTTTGTTGAATCAGATGCTGTTGCAATTAATGTTTAACGTCAAACATGTGATGTTGAAAGCAATTAGCCAATCAAACCAATATAAGAACCTTAAAAACAGATCATGAAACAAAAATCTCATGTACAGAAACTAATAATGTTCAGTTTTGTTTCTTTGCATTTCATTTTCTGAACTAACTTTTAGAATGTAGCAATGGAAACGAGAAAGCACCATGGAATTGGAGATCTTATTATAGGTCTAGGAAATGATTGCTCGTCCTTAAAAGGTCAATGAAGTGAAATGTAACATTGAAAAGGATCATAGTTGTATATAATGATGCATTCTATACAGAGACGGTTGGATTACATGTACCAGCAGTGCATGTTCGGTAAGTGGATGGGCTCATGGAGCCGCACTTCCCCATGCGCCGGAACTTACAGCAGGGGTTGTCATTGACTGTGATTAGTCAAAGATAGTCAATATAACTTTTAATACTCAAAAGTTCCTTTTTGAAGATGAAATAAGTAACCAAAATTGAGTCACGAGCTGACAATGATAGACCCTTTTTACAAAGTAGTATCTTTTTGGAGCATGCATATATAAAAATTGTCCCACATTTAATAATTATTAAAGACCATCCATGGAATATTTGAGAGGGGTTAGTTTTACCAAGTAGAGACTAGAAGCCAAACAAGTGGATGGACCATCCTGATGAAATCTACAGCCATTGTTGGATTTGCAATGAAGTTTTCAAGTAATGATGTCTTATCAGAAATAGACATAAATCAAGGATGTTTCTGTGGGTGTGTGCTGTCTAACATTTCAGCTTTGGATCCTAGCAATCATGAGTCGGACGATTCTGAATAGTCTGAGCTCGGTTATAATCATTGAGGACCAAGGCACATTTGTTCATAATTGCTGTATACATGATACAAGAGTGGATCTTTAGTTTGGTTAAGGCAGGAAAGGAAGTTTCTTTTGGATGAACATGAATATGGAAACCAGTTCACCACACTTGGAAGCAATGGAACTGGACTTATCACAAGCAACCATGATATAAGGTCATATTTCAGATACTGGAAATCAAGTCGGCAAAAGCTCCAGAATTTAATTACTGATCAGCTGAATCATAAATGTTACATATATACACACACATACACGCTTTCCTTTTTGACTGAAACCAAAGAGAACATACTCGTATACAACTAACTAGCGGGAGGGATAGGGAAAGCCTCCTTTTCCTATCTTCAGATAAGAAGATGGTGAATACATGAGTTACAAGGTCTCAACTACTTCAAAAGAATGCCAAAGGTAAAGCTAATCTAATCATAAATCCATGTTTATTACCTCCACGAAGTGGAAAAAGGAGAGGCTGGGGCCGTAATGTTAGCACTTAAAAGAGTGAGTGAGATCAGTTCTACATTTCTTGTCAGGCTGCTGGTAGTTGAAAACCTTTTACTTGTATTATATGTGTTCTCAAGCTACAATCTTTGACCTGTTTATGGATGGATATCAAATATTCATTAATAAATGAAGAACACTGTATGTCAGTCGTAGCAGAAGAAACTATCAGCTTACCTGCATGGCTGTTAAAGAGGACAAAAAATCTTTACACTGTTCAAGCAAAACTCTTTCCTTGACAGTCACATTCACAATTTCAGCCACCAAAGAATTCGCTTCCTCCACCTGAAAATGCAAATGGTTTTTGTTATGGAGATATATGTGCCACAAAATATCCAATGGAACACAACAAATTACTCGTCAGAACACTGGAACCTCGTCAAATTAACATTTAGGCTACTATTACAGAGATTATTCTCAACCTCTACAACATTTCTTTCTAAGAAATTAGCAAATTAAAATCTTCTAATACTATGGAAAGTTTCAGAGAAATTAAAAAGCAAAGGTGCCATTTTTAATTCTCATGCCACTGGGGCTGCAAGTAATTGACTATAATGAAAACCATTTCAGCTGCAGAAAATTAACGTAAAAGCCACTGGGGCTGCATGTAATTGACTATAATGAAAACCATTTCAGCTGCAGAAAATTAATGTAAAAGCCAGTCTGGTCTAGAACGCAAAATGGTAACCCATCTTTAGAATTTCCACCCACAGTCCTTTCAGACCTCAACTAGAGTTATAAAACCAAGTTAATTATGAACTTTCTCGCTGCCGCCCGAGTTGACTACCTTAAAGATCAATAGTTATCGAACGATTCAAAGCTGGGAAATTGATCAGTGTTACATCATTCCATTAACATGGATATCCTTTAGCTATTAAGTTAATTATAAGCCACAAGTTATCTACATTAACTTAACATTAACCTTTGTTGTGAAAACCAACTTGCTAACGTCTAGGAATACAGATGACGTATTGATATGAACTGCACATAACTTCTTGATTTTGAAAGACAAATACCCAGAACTTCTTACTCTACCATGCTCAAGTTTAAATTCATACTATCCCATAAAAATAATGAGTTACCTTTGGGGATAATGAGCATATGGAGGATGCCATTGCTTGCATAACATCAACAGCTGAGCTAATAGCATCATTCAGATTGTGTACATCAGCCTGCAGCACAATCGTGAAAATATAGGTTTTTCAACTCCACTAAAAGCATCCTGTTTAGCCTCAAAGATAAAAAATGTAGGCACTTACAACAGCTTTCCCAACTACAGGAAGACGAAGCGTGCTGGCCTTCAAAGCTTCGGTTGCTCCTTCCAAAGAATTAGAGTGATCTCTATCTAGATTTGACCATTCTTCTAAATGAGAAATCTACATTTTCAAGAACAATGACTTTCAGCTAAGACAAAGAGAAATTTTCCACTATAAAACCAGCCAATTGAAAGCTGAGCACAAAAGTAGTACAATAACTTTACATATAAACAATGAATACCAGCAGTGTAGTACAATCAACATCAGTAATCAACTATAAATCTTAGATTTCTATTTGCACCATCATAATCTTGTTCAACAGAAATATCATTACAAATTAACATCAATGATCAACTATAAATCTTAGATTTCTATTTGCACCATCATAATCTTGTTCTACAGAAATATGTTACAAATTGATGGATAAATGATGATCTACTGCTCTTAATATGTCTAGAATTGGGGTTGCCAGAATGAGTTCAAGTAACAGTTAAGCTGTTCTCCATCTGGTCGACTAAGGCATGGTAAGTGACCCAATGGAACATAATCACAAAATCGTTTGATCCCCTAGACAGAAGAGTCCTTGGAATCTCCTAGCTGATGTGATAGCTCCACAATATTTTGACGAACAATGTTTCCAGACTGAATAATTTCTAGGTCTGGATTGAATAGCAACTGAATTTCCAAAAGAGCAAAAAATTTCCCGGAACAAGGAAAGGCCTTTTGGGCATAATTGGCAGGTAGAAACAGGAAAAGAAGCATCCCACAGACTTTGTATGCAAACAAAAATACTGAGGAAGAACTTCCAAGGAGAACAAGGGAAGGACAATTAAGCTTGTATGAAAGTTATCAAGTCTCAAAGGGATATAGATACATAGAGAGTTAGCAAGTCTTAAAGTTTCGAGATGAATATTAAGTTTGAATTTATCTTTGTTGACCACTGAACAAAAAATCACATAAGAAAGCGTAAGCAAGAGATGATCACCAAAGCTGAAGGCAAGAAACAGGGCAGTACCCCATTGTTTTAGCCAATAACCAGAAGAGGTCAAATCTGGCATGATAACAGGTATGAACACTTAAGTGATTTCTTTTCTCTAAGTCCATTAATTCCCATATGAAATGCTAAAGAGAAGGTACTGCTGAATCCCCTTTTTTCAAGAATCCCCCTCCTAGAAGTTTAAGACAAAGTGTCCTGAGATTTGGTGGAATGGCAATATATTTTTCTACATGAATGGGTATGAACGATTGTAGAGAAAATTCACCACAAATTTCAGCTTATGTCATCATAGAGATTAAGAATATTTGTGTGTACAATTATTGTGATGAAGATGATCTAATTGAACACAAAATACAGATAAAGAATAATATTGAAAACAAGTAAAATACTAAATTAAGTCATACTGAACTTACTTGTCCCTTGAGGATACAAGTTAACTTCAATTTTTGCCTCAGCAGTAAAAGCTTGATTCTTTTAAGAGTGACAGAATGTCGGAGTTCTGAAATAGTCACCCATGCATTCCACAAAATTTTCTGATACAAAAAAGTAACATTAGATCTGTAAACTTACTAGAGTTATCTCCTATACTGGTTTTAGGATCAAAGCATATCAAACATAGAAGCCAGTGTTGGTAACAAGTAGACATAAAAGAGCTAAAATGAAAAGAAAAAAGCATACGACAGAATCAATAACAGAAGTAGAATCTTAAATGAAATGATGGAACTATCTCTATGGAATGTTAGACTTGTCAGCATTTAGATACACTGATTATTAAAGCCCCTTTTTTTCAGTTTGGTTCCCAGGATTTAGTCCCAAAATGCAACTCAAAAGGAGTTGCTGGACTTTGAAGATAGTTAACAGTCAATTATGTTAATTATATGTATTTTCAATACCGTAGGGGTTAACGGTTAAACTAAAACTACTTGATTTTTTTTTAAATTAAGAATATCATGTGTTGTTTACCAGCAATTAACCCATGTTTAGAGATCCTAGCTAAAGTTAGAGCATTGCCAACTTTAAAATATCTAATAATAAGTTATAATATTAAGACAAGGAATGACCATTAAGCAATGTATTGTAGACACTAATTATTCCGTCCATGATACCCGGAAGCATAATGCCAAAGTCAGAAGAACATACTAGTACATTGACAAGCCAGTATTTCTCAACTGGTTGAAAAATAAATCCCATAGGATTAAGTAGATAAAGAGCTGAAATCAACATGTACAAGATGTAATCTTTTTTAACCACCTGACTTCCCCACCACCAAAAGCCTGGACAAACTAAGAAGTCTTCGCACTACCCAATGCAGTGTGTGTGCATGATATAAAAGGATGTCTACTTTCTAGTCTGTATGATATGTAGACTCCCCAGAAAACCTAAAGAAAAAGGGCTTAGAGTATCAATCTTTTAGTTTCCAATATTGACATATATATATATATATATATATCATAAACTTATACGCTATGGTGTAACGCAAAAGACGCTTCTCAATCAATATTACTAGAAAAATCCATAAATCTGATTTGCAAGCTTAATCTCCACAAAATGTTAGTGAGCAGTATTTCATATAACCAATCTATAGTGTTTCCATTAACTATAGTTTGACTAGACCCTCTCCAGTCATGGGAAAAATCCTAAGAAAGGATAAGAGCATGCAGTTAATATATGCTTTCTTCAAACCCGTTTGGGCAAATAGAAGCTTTGCGAATCTCTAAGCTTCAATCTTTTACTGTATTTAATCTGTTGTCGACCCTGACGGAATATATAATATCGGTGCAAAGTCAAACATGGATTATAACAATCTATACTACAGCAATAACCTCTTTAAAGTACTGCAACAAGCTTAAGCCCAAAACCTTTACCTTTCTAGAGCTTGGTCATTAACTCGAGCATAAAAATGCTAGACCCTAGATCCATCATAGCCATGAAGATGGCATACCATCTTTCCCTAATGGATTTTCAGAAGTAACGGAAAATTTGTGCTGGCAGATAAATGAAAACTGTTACCACAACCTAGTTCCATTGAGTCCTCCGTGGTCTATAGCAAGTAAAATTCATCTAAAGAAGAGTGATTTAGCCAGTGATTGTTTAATCTCCAACCACATTAGAGTCTTCCGGTGTTTGAAACCTTCTTTTCAGAAACTCCAACCATTTTGCATACACAAGCAATCAGCTTTATTGATTTAGTTCATCCCTATGTTTGATGTTCCAACTTTGTTTCAAGTTCAAATTTCTTTTCATGCATGTTAAGGATATAAACAACCCATCTTATTCTAAATCAAACATCACAGACACTGCCCATATAGCATAATCTTGTAGCATAGTTTCCATGCGACAGTTTTAGTTGCTATATAATTTCTTATCTCTCAACCATAATACTAGCCTACGATGTAACATCCGATTATACATTTTCAAAGCGCAATGAGGTATGTATTCATAAATCACCAACAATAGCGATGTCCACTAAAGCTGTTAACTACATCTGCATGAACGTAGCTAATATTCCATCAAACGGCACTAAACTGGGTACCTAAAAATAGATGCATTACCCTACCTCAGCGGTAAGTGTCTGCACCATGAATGTCGCATCTGCCCTTGCATTTACAAAACGCCACTGCAATTGACGGTTATAAAGGAGCCTCAACGTATGAGCATCAACAATTCGATCCTCCCCCACTTTCCCTCTCCTTACATCAACAGAGAAGCTAAGAATGGATGGCACGCTAATAGGACTACTACTCATCGGTCTCACCCTTGATGGACTAGAAATCCCTCTTGATGGAGATGAAGCAGAAGATGACCAAAGCTTACTCGGCGAAGCGGGCCTAGTTGCTCCCTTAATAGGTGAAGAACCGATCGTTCTTGGAGATGCCATTGGACCATCACTACTAAATCTTTTAGCTTGCACCATCTTTGAAGAAATACTCATTCTAGAAGCAGGACTAGTAGATAAAGGCGATCCCGGATCCTGCAAGCGTCTTAATCTGCTATTCGTTTCTTGCCAAAACTTCGCGGAAACAAGAATGCCACGTGCCCCACTTTTTGCCTTCAAAATGCCACCACCACTACCAAATTCTTGAACCCCTGAAGTGCTTCCAGAAGACACACTATCACTATCAGATGCAGTGAGATCACCAGTAAAAGAAAACTCATTTACTGAATTGACATCATGACTTTGCCTAGCACTGCCCAAATCCAAGCTCAACCTTCTACTGTCATCAACCATCATTGATTGCTGCAATGACTTGAAACCCATAAAACCAGATCCCGTCCTCAACTTATCACCATTGCCACTAGAATTCAAACTCCTAGACAACTGCAGGTTTCTCTCCCTCGAACCCGAATTCTCCTCTCGGTTCCTACCAGGCCACCTATGTTGCTCCATCGGCCTCGAATTCTCTACCTGATCTCTCACCGGAGTAACCCTCCTCCTCTCCGGGGTGGTTTTCCTTCCACCATTTTGTGGTGTCACAGCTTTCGCTTTACTAATCGGAAGCGAAAAGGCCTCACCTTGAAA
>JANZLD010000236.1:72331073-72349447 GCA_026413575.1 Erythroxylum carthagenense
TCATAAATCATTTACCAATGACTATAAAAACTATAATGCATGCACAACACAACATTTGCCTGTACTCAATCCTAACCTGATCCAAATTACCGATATGCCCGTCACATCAGTAACGGGATGTTATATTACTGCGTTGAAGATTAACATTAGTAAACTGATAACTAAATGTAATGTTGTACCTATCATTCCTACATAAGTGTTATATAAATTGATTAATATATATTTCTACTGAAATGAATGTAGTAAGTACTAGCTACATTCTTTGTACATATCCCAGACCTCATAGTAAGGAATCATCAAATTTTGTACTAAGTTTTTCAAACCAAAAATCATAAGGGCCTAAACTTTGAAATTTTGATCATTTTTGAAAGTTAAAAAACAATCATCCCAAACCTAAATACAGAGTACTATCTCTCACTTTCAATTTAGACCCTTTTTACAAAATAGGAATTATGACCAGACTCGACCTTAGGCAAGTGCAAGAAAGACAACTATTTAGAGCCTATTCTTTACATATTTCTATTTTGCTTCATTTTGTTCTTTATAAAGAGCTATTCTTGAAGAACAAAAGGAGGCAAAATAGAGATTCCTTTTTATACTTTGGTTACGGCCTATAAAATATTATGAACGACACTGATTGTGAGTAAAATACTCTAACAAGTAAAACATAGATTATGACCCGAGTTGGTTAACACTAAATGAACATTAAAGATAAAGAAAATACTTGATTTTTAAATATTAATGGTCTAATATGATTTATCCTCACATTTCTCTAACATAGATTGTATATGATGAGCTTCGTCATGTATTGCATTAAATAAAGGGTTAATTGTAAAAAAAATTAATTTTTGTTAATTTTTCACTTACAACCTGAACTTTAAAAAGTAACAATAAAATATCAAAACTTTAAAAAAATTTCAATTCTAGCCCGAACTTCAAAAAGTAGCAATTAAATGCTTAAATTTTTAATTTTTTTTCAATTTTAGCTTGACATGAGTATTTCCGTTAAGTTTGTTGAAGTGATTTGCCATGTGTTTTAGAAACTTTAACTATTAATACATATTAGCTAAAGTTAACACAATAAATGAAGATTAATGAAATGACGTCGTTTAATCACATAATTAAAATGACCTAAATTAGATTACGCAACCTTGACAACCTTACGCTTTGATTTCAAAATTTTCCTTCTTTTTCAATTTGTTCTCTTGATGCTCTCACCCTTCGATTTTCAAATAATGCAGCCTTGATGCCCTCACACTAAGGACATCAAGAGAACGAATTAAAAATGAAGAGCTTACAGTACGTTGTAATCAAGAGTAGTTTGAATAGTCAGAAGAACAAACAGAAAGTAAATGACTAAAGGTATCGAGAGAACAAAAAATTACATTAGGCTCAAACTGAAAGTTTGAGTATTTTATTGTCACTTTTTGAAGTTTGAATTAAAATTAAAAAAAGATAAAAATTTGGGTATTTTATTACTACTTTTTAAAGATCAGGTTTTACTTTAAAAATTAACGATAATTTAAACTTTTTTTTGTAATTAACCCTTAAATAAAATGAAGTTATGACTTGTAAGAACCATATTTAAAATTAGAGGACACCTCTACAAATTTTGCACTTATGAATCCTTCCTCCTCGGTTAGTTTTGGACAATATGTAAGAGTGTCTTCTTATGCATAACAGAGAGTAACTTTAATTGATTTATTTTGATTTATAAGAATTTATTAATTTACAAAAATTGACCAATTAATTAATAAATTGGTCAAACTGGTCAATTTTTAACAATAAAAGTTATTAAAACTAATCTAATCAAAAAGTTAAAAATCAGGCAAAAAATTTATACTGTTCAAGATTTTTATGATTAAATTAGTCAAATCAATTCAATTTTTTAATTATTACTTACAATTGTTAATTAACAATTTACTCCCATAAGAATTTTGTGATTATGAAACTAATCTTCCACAAAGGTAACGATTTCTTAAGGATAGAATGCCTTGGTGACTGACAGCAGAAGAATGACTTACAAATTTAACAATCGAAGTAAATTAAGATTACGTGGGAATTGGTTGTTGCTATTTATTTCGCCGAATGAAGATTACTTGGGAATTGGTTGTTGCTGCTCATTTCGCCCAATGAAGTCTTATTGTTCTCGATTCAATCTTTCTTGTCAACAAAGTCATCATATCGAATATGAATTATGAAATGGCCAACAGTGGCGTACTCTGCCGTTGCTTTCAATGTGGGTGCGTATAGAAATAATTAAATCTTGACTTACATTAACCTTACTGAGTTTACTGTGAGTCAAAGAAAATAACGACAAATACAAACTTGAAGTTAATTTTTTTACAAGTTTTTGTTTCCAAAAAGTATTTCACGTAATATGGTTTAAATTTTTTGTTTTAATTTTATATTTTAAAAATTTTACCTCTTCATAGTAGTGATTAATTATTATATAAATATTTTCATTATATTATATTAATTTTTGTTTATTTTTAACCCCAAAATAATGTTATATTAGAATTTAATAATTTTAGTATTATGTCATTTTGAGTTAAAACATATAAAAATTAATAAGATAGGATGAAAAAATTGTATGATAATTAAACTATCACATGATTGAGTGATAATTTTTAAAATATGAAGATTGAAATTAAAAATAAAGCCAAATTACAAAGAGTTCTAATGTGTCTAGCAAAAAAAAGATTATGTTTAACTTGTTAATGTTTAAATTGCAAGTAAATTCCACATATATTCAACTATAATATTTGTTATAATAAACTAGATTTGAAAGAAATTGATGTACCTCCTACCATTGATGTTTTTTCTTAAAAAGTTTACATTTTTTGAATTCTTCTAAGCTCTCAATTTCAAATTTGCTGGTGTATATTTTTATAAGGGAAAAAGGAGCTTAAGACCCAAAGATTTGCACAAAATATATACATTAATGTGCTCTCGTCAAGCACATTGACATTTGCCAAAAAAAACATGAAATTAATACTTACTAATTACCTAAAAATGGATTGTTTATAAGTATAAAATCTAGCTAGAATTTGGACGAAATATATCTTATATTCTCCCACCTTGATTTATATGTTTAACTTGGTATCAAATCATAATCTGATCCAAATATGACATATGAATCATTACGATAGGTCCTATAGTAGTCGAGTATTATCTTTCATATATTACAATATATTATATTTTGTATCAACCCAAATATGGTAACATTACTTAATAAATAAACCTTATGTTATTCCAGGTCCAAAATAATCAATTTTCTTAAAATTCAATAACATGCACTATAATATGTGAAAATATTATAAAATTTTCACGAATACGACATCGTCCATACAATGAAAACTGTATGATGGAGCCCAATCCCAATCTAACAATATGATCCTTAGACTTCATTGGTCACATGCATTTTTTTATATGATCAACTATCATCAATTCAATGCTAACGTATTCAATGACCACTTTATCTTAACACATTCCCTTATAGACAAAGACTTAATATCGATGTGTTTACTCTGACTAGCACTTTTGTTATTTTTAGCCACAAAAATAGTAGTTAAAATGTCACAATACATTCTCAATGGCCTAGAAATGGAATCCACAAGTCTAAGCCCATATATGAAGCTCTTCAGCCATAAATCATGCGATGTAGTCTCAAAATAAGAAATAAACTCAGCCTCTATGGTAGAAGTACCAGTCAAAGACTGATTAACACTCCTCTAAGATATGACTTCATAGGCAAACATGAAGTTATAACCTGATGTTGATTTTTGTGAATTAATAATCCTAGAAAAATTTGAATCTAGGTGCCCTATTACTTCCAAATTATCTATCAGTCTATTCATAAGCATCTATCTTAATACTTTCTTTGCAGCTCTCCAGTGATCTAATCCTAGGTTACTCTGATAAGAGTTTAACATTCCAACAACAAATGCAATGTAAGGTCTTATACAAATCTAAGCATATATCAGGCTTTCGACTACCAAAGCATATGGAATGATTTTCATTTGTTCCCTTTCAAAATCATTTTTCGGCATTGGTCCACAGTGAACCTATCACCTTTCATAATGGAAACTAAACTTGGTGAACAATCTTTCATCCAAAAGCTTTTTAAAACTTTATTAATATAGATTTCTTGAGAAAAACCCAAAAATCATAGAATCGGTCTCAACGAATCTTAATGTCAATGACATAAGACACATCACCCATATCTTTCATTTTAAAATTCTTAAAGGAAATTGTTTCACATTATATAATAAATGCTTATCATTGGTTACAAGTAATATGTCATCTAGGTATAATACAAGAAAACAAATTTTGCTTCCACTAACCTCTTGGTATATAAATTGATCCATGATTTTTTTTCAAAACCAAATGATGAGATAATGTTATGGAATTTCAAATATCATTGGAGGGATGTTTGTTTCAATCCATATATGGATCTTTTAAGTTTGCAAACCAAATGTTCACCGTTACTAGAGGAGAATCCTTCTGGTTGTTTTATGTAAATATCTTCCTCTATGTCACCATTTAAGAAAGTTACTTTCACATCCATTTGATGCAATTCCATATCAAAATAAGCAACTAATGACAAAATTATATGAAGTGAATCTTTTTAAGACATAGGAGAAAATGTATCTTTGTAATGATTCGTTCTTTTTGAGTGAATCCTTGGCAACAAGTCTTTCTTTGTATCTTTCAATGTTGTTTGACAAGTTTCTTTGTTTTAAATACCCATTTGTAGCCTATGAGTTTTGCTCCTTTAGGCAACTCAATAAGATCCCAAGCATTGTTATTCTTTATAGAATTCATTTCTTCCTTAATGGCATTATACCATAACTTTCATTCTTTGTAACTTATGTCTTATGAAAAGGTTTCAAGATCATTCTCGACTCTTATATTATAGTCAGATTCTTTTAGGTATACAACAAAATCACTAGTAATAGCTTATTTCCTTGTTTTAGTAAATCTTCTTAATTTTGCACCAACATCCTCTTGTGGAGTATGTTTTTCAATTGGTTATTGAATGCTTTCAATTAATTCTTGAATAACTGGATCGATTGAATTATCATCAACTTATGGAATTTCTTGATTGTCATTTATGTTGATCGAAGGTTGTTGAATTTCAACAGTTTGTCATAACAATGTCTATTTGAACCTGAAGAGAGTTGTGAATGATAATCTTGACATTGATCCCTCCCACTAATCAAATCATTATCAAGAAATTTAAATGATTCCATAATTCTAGTGTAATGTGATGGACAATAGAACCTATATCCTTTAGACCTTTCAGTATATCTAATGAAATACTTACTTATAGTCCTCAGGTCCAATTTCTTCTCTTGTGGATTATAAATTCTTATTTCCAACTGACATCCTCAAACGTGTATATGTTGTGAACTTAGTTTCTAACTTTTAAATAACTCTAATGGCATCTTTGGAATAGTCTTGGTTGGTACCTAATTTACTGTATACACTACCATCTGCAGCCTTAAAAGCTTTAATCCATAAGGATTTAGGAATTTTGGAGCTACTTAGCATTTTTTGTACCATATCTAATAATATTCAACTTCTTCTTTCTATCACACCATTTTGGTCTGGAGATCTAGACATAGTGTATTGGGCTACTATATCATTTTCTTGACGATACCTCGTAAGTGGAATAGTGTTTGTCCACCATTAGTATACCTACCATAATATTCTGTTCCTTTATCAAACCTCATGATCTTAATTTGCTTACTGTATTGTTTCTTTACTTTAGCTTTGAATATTTTGAATATTTTCAGTGGTTCATTCTTGTTATGAAGCAAGTAGAGATACATATATTACGAGTAATTATCTATAAATAAGATGAAGTATTTCTAAACATACAAGTCTACATCTGGACTATAAATATCTATATGTATGATCTCTAATATGTCTGAACTTCTCTAAGCACCTTTCTTTAATTTGTTAGTTTGCTTTCCCTTTACGTAATACATACAAGTTTTAAATTCAATAAAATCCAAAGTACTAAGTACTCCGTCATTCATTAATATTTTGATCCGTTCTACAGAGATATGTCCTAATCTCTAGTGCCACAACATAAAGGAATTTTTATTCATAACACAATGTTTTGTTCCAACATGAACATAACAGGTATTATCTTGTAAATTAAAATAGAAACGACTATCAAATAATGTACCATTCCTAATAAATTCAAATTTATAATTTAACTTTAAAGAGTCATCTGAAAATGAAATGAATATCCATAAGATACAAGTTTTGAAACTAAAATCAGTTTTATAAAGATATTGGGAATATAAAATGCCTTTTCTAATTGTAAAACAAAACTAGTATATAAAATTAAATTGCAATCCGTAACAATCTCCACAGATGAATGCATCTTATTTTCGAATAAGAGATACTGCTCACTTCTTATTAGCTTCCTTGGGTTTTACAAATCCTGCAGCTCATTTGTAATATGAATTATACAACCAGAATCAATCCACTATATGTCATGATAAACTTTAGCCATATTAGATTCAAAGCAAACTAGTGAGATTAGATTACCTTTCTTTTCAAGTCATTCTTATGTTTGACAAAATCCTTCTTTATGTTTCCTTTTTTCTTACAAAAGAAGCATTTGGATTCCTTCAAAGCAACCAATAAGATTAGATTACCTTTCTTTTCAAGTCATTCATGGTAGGTATTTGACCTTTTTCCCTTGAGTTGGCTTGATTTTTCTTCTTTTCTTGAACAACTAGATGTGCACTCTATGAACTCTCTCCATATTCTATCAACAATCTCCTTTCCTCTTGAACATATATAATCATTAATTCATTTATTGACTACTTATCCTTATGTGTATTATAAGAGATTTTAAAGGGCTCGTATGGTGGAATAAGAGTGTTCAAAATGTAGTGGACGAGGAAACAATCAGACATCTTAACCTTAAGTTTCATGAATTGAGCTGCAATGTCCCTTATTTTCATGATGTGCTCCCACACACCTCGAACACCCGTGAGTCTTATAGATAAAAACTTCATAATCAGGTTGCTTGCAAATGCTTTCTCTAATGTTTCAAATTGCTCATCAATAACCTTCAATAAAGCAAAAACATTATCATGCTATTTTACAAAACCATGAATGCCAGCAAAAATGGTTTTTATGAACATCACTCTTAGATGATTAGATTGCTCCGAACGTTCATAAAAAGCAAATTTAATTGTAGTGTTGACCTTAATTACTTTAGGTGGTTCATCCTTCTAGATAGCATAATCCATGTCCATCCACCCCAGATGATGAAGAATTTTCTCCTTCCAAATCTTATAGTTTTTTCCCTCAAAGGTGGTTCATCCTTCCAAATAGCATAATCCATATCCATCCACCACAGATGACGAAGATTTCTCTCCTTCCAAATCTTATAGTTTTTGTCCCTCAATTTGGGAATTTCACAACTTGTATCAGAGAAACTATCAATTTGAATAGTTGTATAATTTAGACGTACATGTTACTTATCAATAAATTGAGACTAACAAACTATATGTATGTTGTACCAATGTTAACATATCTTAAAATACATAAATCAAATGACATAAAAATTACACGCTTGCTAAATTTTTAATTCAAACAGATTTATACTTTTTGATAAAATTATCAAATTATATTCCAATTCCTAATACTTGTAGGAAAATTAGAAAAAAATAATTTGAAATATCATCCTAATTAATCATTCATATAATAAAAAATCATGTGATATAGAATTTATTATACTAAAATAATTAACTACAATTAAATGTCTCAACTCTTTATATGATTAAGTACATAAATATATACTTTTATATAATTAGGGTTGTAGTGCTAAGTCCTAATAATTAATCACTAAAATATTTTATCCAAAATTTCATTCATAATCCAAAATATAGATATAATAATTATGTGAATAAAAATTCATAACCTGATTCATATTGAACATTTTGTACAAATACAATATCAACGCATAATATATTAGGATATCACCTTCAGTTTAATTAGAAGAGGCTCAAACTCGTGCATATGTTCAAGCCTTTGTAACTACATTAGATTTTTTTTAATAAACAAACAATATGACATTGGTTGGTGAGAAGGTCTTCTGCAACTTTGAACAGGGTCATAACAACCCAGTTTGTGACCTACCAGATACCAAATAAAACCAAATAAAAAAACCACAAAAATTGATTTTTTTTAATGTAAGAACATTTTTAAAACAATTAATAGAATATTTTTACCTTTAATTGAAAGAAAAACTTCCAAAAACAACATTAAAATGTAAAATTTTGAATCTGATTTTTTTCCAAAATTCTAAAAAATTGAAACAAGGCAGATGTTATCATGCTTTGATACCAAATATAAGTCAATTCAATATATTTAATAGTAATATATGTTATAGTTACAAATAAACTGAATGTAGAAGAAATCGATGTAACTCCTGCCATTAATTTTTTTCCTTAAAAAGTTCGTGTTTTTTGAATTCTTATAAGCTCTTAGTTCTAAAATCGATGGTGTATATTTTCAGAAGCACTATAAGAAAATTACAAATTACTAACAGACAAAATACTATAGTAAATTGCCAATGGAAATTGATTTTCTATTGGTAAAATTGTCAAAAAAAGGTTTTTTTGTGATGGATTCGTCAATAAAGGTGGAGGGAAATTATCCTTGAGATTTTGTCGGTGGAATATACTGACAGAATAGTAAAGTCCATAGTAAAAATAAGAGGTAATAATTGGCAGGAAAACTAAACGTTGGTAAATTATCGTCAAAAGCAATTTTCGTCAATAAATTACATACATAAATTGCTTCTGTCGATAATTTTGTTTTTTATTCAAATGAAAACGATGTCATTTGGTGTTAAACTAAACAACGCCATTTTGGTTTCAGCTTAAACTGACTCGAAAACCCGTCTCCCTCCCCTCGTCATTTTCGCTTCTTGTTTTATTCGTTATTATCATTGGTCATCTCTATAGAAATCATCGTCCATCTTCCATCGTCTTCAATTAAGTTAAGGTTAGTCATCCATGGTGCTTTGCTCTTAGGTTTATTCTATCTGCGAAAAATTTTGTTGTTAAATGCTTATATATATGAACGTCGATTTTGTTTTGATGGAATGTGGGTATTCGACATTTTTTGAACTGTGGTTAGTTGACTTGTTATTTGAATGTGTTTATATTGATGAATAATGGAAAAATGCAATGGTTTTGTTATTAGTTAGAGATAAATTATGTTTGCCTATAAATTATTCGATGAAATGTCTCTTAAGGATATTAATGAGACTTGGTTAATGCCTAGAATGAATATTAGTTGTTAGAATCTAAAGAAAATTCCTAGAGTAGTTCCATAAGACTTGAAATGGAAAATGAAATGCCTATAGGTAGTTCTTAGGGCTTAAAACTAAACTAAAATGAAGTGGAATCCCTAGAATGAATATTGGGGCTTTAAAATGGGATCACAATTACTCTTAATTTTTTAGTTCATGAAAGCATATCATAATCACTACTTAAGTTCTATCTAAAATTGAAGAAGTTCTTATATCATTTTAAGACCACTTCTTTTCCTATTTTATCTTTGTGAATCTTCTTCCAATGTTGCTCATCATCATATTAATTCAACAACACCCTCTTACACCATCTCTTCAAGTGGCATTCTAGAAGTTAAGTGTTCCTAAAATCCCTTGGCTAAATGTATCAAGTCTAATCCTAATAACAATGTTTGACACGTCCTTTGTCAAAGATCTATAATGTACTCCCCTTTACAGCCCTTTAAGGTTGAAATTTCTAAAATTTAAACTCGTCTAATCTAAAGTCCTTTAAATATTTTAACAAAACATGAACTCCCCTTGACCTCTCCCTCAAAAGTTTATGATACTAAATAAGGTCCTAAACATATGAATATCATAGTACAATTAGATCTCCTAAAACTATATTCATAAGCTTTATAATGCTTAAGTCTCTAAGCAAAAAGGAAATAAATATCTAATCAAGATTAAGGAGCACTTAGTTCAAAGGTTTAAATTGCAACTTTAATCATCATAACATTAAATTGCTCAAGGAGGCATATGAGATTTGGAAATTATAAATCAAATTGGGTCCTAGTCTAACTTTGTTAATTGATGAAATTACTCAAAAGATAAATATTGTTGTTTATAACTACTTATAGTATGTTTTTTCTTTTTTTTCAGAAAGAATTTTTTTGGGATCCAAAATTTGATGTTGTAATTTATAATGTATGGGAGAGGCAAGCTCATACACGTTATAGAGACTTTCTTGCTTCGATACACAAGAATGATGTATGTCCACCATATAGATCTGAAGAAATATGGAGTCGTTGATAGTAGTATTGGGCATCACCCAAGGCAATATCTATTTTAGAGTATAATTCTGCCAACAAACATGGAGGACCAGACGGAGGGAGTCTACCCGTATACATTGGAAGATCTTTGACCCACCAAAAGCATGCACTTTAACTTGTAAGTATCAAAACTTTATACTTATATTCTGATTTTTGTACTTTGATATATGAAACTTGATTTCAATGTAATTTGATGTATAAAATTTAAAATGAAAATATATGTGCATTATGAAGAATAATAATGTTATAAATTTCTGGTGCCAATAATGATTGTGTTGTTGAGTTAATTTTTGTATCTAACAGAGGGTAAATATTATAAAAATAGAGACAATTTTGCTAAAATTTTTGTAAATTATAGCTCACTTGTAACAATTTATTTTGATGCAAGAAAGTCTATAGGTAGGAAGCCTATACCATGCCAACTCTTTTTGTACACTCACACTAAAAAGCATGATGGTGTGATCTTCATCAACACTCGATGCAGACAACTTCATGTATGTAAAATCTATAATTTAATATTAATTCTTAAAAAGTATCACTTATTAACATAAATAATTATAATAATAGGATCAAATACAAGAAAACATTAAATGATAGTCTCAAACTCTAAAACTATTTATGAGAGTCAGGCATATCTTAATACAGTTGGTGGTAGGGACTGTCAACTTTGTGAGGGATAAAGTGGTTAAAAAAAAACTAACAAGAACCCCAAAGAATCTTGTCATGTGACCTATTCATATATCGAAAAATATATAATGAAAGCATGTACACCATTATACCTTGAATTTGTTCTCCAAACCAAATAGAAGATCTCACAACTATGTCTCCTTCCTCACAACTGTCTTTTATTACTCACTATTGTGTCTCCTTTGCACCAAGTGAGATACACTCCAAGGTATCCACCAAAGATCGATTAAAAAACCTAAAGATTCTAAAAGCTAGATGATGCTTTAATGGATTATTGTTGATCCTAAGATCCCTCAAAATAAACCATTCAAATGGGGATTTATTGCTTAATACATGAGCTAAATGGAAAAGCTTTTGGTTCTTGTCAGATGGAAGAAGATAATCACAACTTTGGAAGAAGACAAAAGAGAAAAATGAAAAGCTGAAACTGTAAAGAGAGGAAGATGAAAAAAAACATAAGCTCTTTTTCAAAAACTAGAAAAACAAAAATCCCCTAATACTTTTTGAAAAAATTAGGATTAAAAGGGTTTCTTGAAAAAAGTCTCAAATGCCCTTGTTTAAAAGAAGCAAAGGAACAAAGCATAAGGTTAAAATTCATAAGGGTTTAAACATATCCTTATGTTTTTTGCATGGACAACCCATGTCCTTATAAATTTGGTATTGTAAATTTCATTTAATAGCCATTTTGTCACTTTGCCATTTTTCCATTTAATCTCATGCTTCAAAATAATTAAGCATTTGACCTAGTTGCCATATAATTATATCATATAATTATTATATGTATTATTTTGTTGAGCAACAAAATTTACAGGATATGTCATACATATCAAATAAATTTATCTAGGATTAAATATGTTATATAATAACATTTATTCTAATACCATATGGTGAACAAAATAATTTTAACACTTAAAATTGATTTTATCATCATATTCATATCTCCATTTGATTTACTAGAATGATTTCCTTTTTCTAATCAAATCTTTTATAGTGTGACCCATTGGGATCCATGTCATGTTGAAAATAGAATTAAAACCCCTTTTAATTTTATACATCATAAGCGACATTTAGCAAAATAAATTATAATTACTTAAATGACAGATGATAAGTATTATACACAAATCACAATCCCAAGGCAAAATTGCCCATGTCAAATTTCTTATCTCATAATATCATGAATAAATGCAAGATTGGAATATGTCATTCCTGCTAATTTATTCCTTCTTGATTTCCAAAATAAATCATAAATATGACTAACTCCTTAATCATATTGCATATATACAATACTAGTTTATCAAGGGCCCATAGATACTATCGCTCATATCTTATACAAGGGACAATGGTATTCTTAATGAATATTTATCCTCTATACAAATCACGCATGCTGTGGCATTATCTGTATAGCTACCTATTACGGTTAGTGATGGATAGTACTAATAAATACACATTTCTCATGTAAGGAAATGAACATCTTATACCATAGAATTCACAACACGTATGAAACATTAATGACATAAACATAATTCTAATAATGTTTCATTTAAGGTGTATCAAATACCATAATCTCCATTTTGTATTTGTGTGATTAAACTGATAACTCCTTATCGAATGGCTTGTAGAACATGACCATCATTTAATCCACACACTAATCTTTTAGTGGTCAATTAATATTCCATGTTAATTAACAAGATTAGCAACATTTCAGACCAATCATTATTTTCATTATAGAGTTATACAATCTGAGTTCTCAACTCAAATAATCCATAAATAATGAAAAATCATGGAACAAAATGATATAAACCATCTAATTCATGAACATAATTGTTAGAATACAGCCACCTAATCATTGGCTTCTAGATCATAACACTAACAAAGACTGCTATAGAAGGATTTTTGGCTTAGGTTAATTTGCAAACACATGTTATTTGCAATCCTCCACATCCACTACAGCTGGATCTAATAGGCGATCTACATCAAATGAGAAAGTTCTTCAGCTTGAAAGCACAGTGGACAGTCTGATGAAGTGCATAACCCAGCTCCGTAATGAGGTAGATAAGTTGAAGGGTAGGGACATGATCTCATCGCAGTAGTCAGAGCATCTGCCTTCACCACTTGCATAGCTTTTGGATAAATGAATGTATTTGATAGTCTGCTACTCTTAAGTTTTTGTATAAATTCTTAATTTATAGTTATTTTCAAGATACTTATTCGTGTACATTATAATTTTTTAATTATACCATTTAGGATAATGTTTACATTAATCAATCAATGTTATATTATTTATAGAAATTAAATGTACAAAAAATCATAAGATTATCAACAAAAAACTTGAGTAGGAAGTGAGAAATGATGGTTGAAATTTATCATAATTAAATTTTCCAACAGAAATATGATATTTCGATAGAATATATCATTATAACGGTAAGTTACTGATGGAATATATCATTCTGTTGCTAAGTTAGCAACGAAATATATTATTTTGTTAGTAAAAGTTTAGCGGCGAATAATTTTTTCTGTCGGTAAATTCAGCGACGAAATGTTATATGTCCATCGGTAAATTTAGTGACGGATCTACAACTTACCATCCGTAAATTCATTGGCATAATATTGTGATTCCATCGAAAAATTAGTGACGGAATATATGCAAAATTATGTCTCTAAATTTACTGAAAAAATACAAAATTTTGTCGCTAAATTTGTGGCGGATTCATTATATCCGTCGCTAACTTTTACTTATGACCATTTCTCCGATAACTCTTTCTGTCGGTAATTTCTGTCACCAAATTTGTTTCCTGTTGATAATTTTTGTCGCTAAAACCTATTTTTTCTTGTAGTGAAGGAACAAGAGCTTAGGGATCCTAAAAATCTGTAAAAAGAAAATATCAATGTACTCCTATCAAGCATATTTACCATTACCACAAAAATAGGAAATTAATACCAGCTAATTACAAAACATTGGATCATTTCATCATCATTATCATCATTACAGCCAGTCCAAAGTCCTGCAATAAAGCAGTGTCTAGGGAGGTCTGATAGTATACAGCTTTACTCCTATATAGTAGAGAGGTTGTTTCTAGTAGACCCACATGCAGATGTGACAATAAAATAGTGATGTAGGTTAAAAGAGTAAATAAATAAAAACTGGCAAGCTAAAAAAATAAGATTTAGTAAATAAAAATTACAACCAATATATAAGGATATACCTGATGGTGACCAAATCTGGTAGTACCTTACATACTGCAAAGATTGGCTCTTCTTGTTGCTAGTTACGCTAGGAGTCTTCACTAAGAGACTCTGAGGATATGACAATCCTATGATTTTAGACAGGAATCTTATCCTACTATACCTGACCTGAAAAACCAAGTTGAAGGCCCGAAAGTCTTGAACAAAACTTACAATTCGCAAAGGTAGAAAGGACATTGGGTCGAACTTCCAATGCGGTAAGTATGTGGTGCAAGGACTTAAAGAGTGTCATTTACCTTTATCCGATCACACCAAACTTTCCTATTTCTTGCCATTGCCTCAGTAGGGGCCAACTCTGACATATCTTTCTTAATCACTTCCCTTCAGTTCTTATAATGCTTTCCTTTTCTCCTCTTGTAGTTACTAAGGGTATTGGACCCCATATCTGGAGCCCAAATATCTGGAGATCATAAAACGTGTGCTTGTGACCATACAGGGTTATTTCGATGTAATCTCCTTAACCATCATTGGTTCATCTTCATTCTCCGATACTATAAGTATTGGGTCCCGATTTTGCCCTTGCAAGACATGTGCCCGACGTCCTACGCGACATCTAAACACGCATCCCATAAAGGTGGCTTGCTCACACCAGTTAATCACCAAAACATAAATTGACTTCTTCAGATCAATGTTCCCCATCGTCTGATCTTTCTAATGGCACCAAAATCGTTCAATTTGGTTTAGAATTCTAAAAGTTATACCCTAATCATTTTTAGACTATTATTATACTCAAACAGTACACTATACTCAAATTCCATCTAGAAATTGAAAGTCCTAGAGAACTAATTAAAATTTGATTTATTAAGATAATTTGTATCTCTATGACTCTAGATTATACTGAACAAGAATCCTCTTATTTGAAGCTCTACAGATCAAGATATAATCAAAATACCTAAGTATGTTCAGTAAAATAACCAATTCATGCTCTTCCAACCGATTTCCTCACTTTCTTTCCATCCATCTTTTTGAAATCAACACCAAATGCTATCAATTTCTATGGAGAGATGGATAAATGTGTTAGGAATCTAATGCTTCAAAAATCAAGTCATTTGGAGGTCAGATGAAAAAGTTATGGCCAAAAGAGTCAAACCTATTCAGAGTTGGAAGACCCTTAGGGTGTGATTGCAAGGAATAAAGGTGCGATCACACCGATGGAGGTGCGCTCGCGAGGAAGGCAGGTGCGATCGCAAGGAAAAAGGTGCGATCACAAAGAGAAAGGTGCAATCACGACCGAAGCTATCCTGCATATACATCCTCTACGACATCACTAACTTCAAATGATCATAACTTTCAACTCCGATGTTCAAAAATTTCATGCTATATACTATTGGAAAGCTAGAAAGATAAGCTACAACTTTTGAACACAAGTTCATCTAATTTAACCTAGATCTATCCAGTTTTTCCCTTAAAGTCCAAACATAAAGTTTCCCTTTATGAAAAATTGAAAATTTCAATTTACAACTTGGAATGTCATGAGCATAACCATTCAACTACCAACTTTACTTCATTAAACTCTCTAATCTCTGTTCATTTGACTCATCACTTACAACTAATTCTCATCATTCATTATCTTAAGTTGATAACTTCTTCAATTATACCTAATTTCTACTAGCCATCATCCATACACAATTCATATTTCATTAACATCCAAAGATAAGAGTTTTACAAAGCTTTAATGACATTTCAATCCACAATACATCAATGCCTCAAAATCCCAAAATACATAAGATACTTGAACTAATAATTCTTAAAATGCGACTAAGGCCTTATAGTTACAAAATCTAGCTTAAAATACAACATATGCAACTTGGAGTGATGCCTGGACTCTCGATCACTCGATTTCTTGCTCATCACTTGAAGATGAGAAGGAATGAGGTGAGGTTGAAAGCTCGTGGGTAACAAGTTTATAACGAAAAAATAAGTAAAACCTTTGAAATGTTCATTTGTCAATAAAAAGTTCTAATTAAATTCACAAAACATATCATTCTCAAATTCATAACCAAAATTCACAAACTATAAATCATTAATGTATCAAACTTGTTAACATATCATAAGCACATCAGAATAGTTTAGGTAGATCTATAAACATGACGAACTATACATTTCCACATAATGGTCCTGTGTAGTTGTAAACTTGATGTTCTATCGCAATCCCACATAGTGTTTTTGCATAGACATAAAATTGAGGGAGTCCATGAAGGAGCTTCGTGCACTAGCGGGAAGGCGGGAGAAGCGTTTAATTTGATCAATGTACACATGATATACTTAAATAGACTGCACCAAACCTACATAATATGTAATTCATGAATTGAAAACAGTTTGCCCAAAAGGCACAATTTGGAAACGTGTTTTTTATGAACATGAGATATTTTGAAACCTATTTCCAAAAACATGATTTCATAAGCATGATTTTTTTTAAAATCATTTTCAAAGTCTTGTCATAAATCATCCACACAATTCATATATCAACATATAGTAAATTCTCAATTCATTCAAGAAGCAATAAATGCAACATTATTGATGTAATTTAAATCATTAACTTCCTTGATTCAAAGAAAACATTAGTGGCTTATTTACTCTATTATAAACATGTACCCACCTTGAATTCCTTGCTTAAGAATTTACTTAAATATGCCTCTCTTCTTGCTCCTCTTGCCTCTCTTGATTCCCTTAATCAATGGAAAAAATTCCAATTCAATAGGGTTTCTAATTTGAAAACCCATAAAGTACATTCACTAAAAATCAATTTTAGAAAACTTAAACTTAAGCATTTCCTAAGCTTCATAAACCAAAATCATTCCATAAATCCAAAAGATTAAAATCAAACTTACCTTAAATCTTCATCGAATGAAAAGTTTCTTGGCTCAAATGGAAGCTCTTCTCTTCCTTTTTCTTTTTCCCTTCTTGCACTACCCCAAAATCTCTCTTAAAGGCTTAGAAAAGATGAACCCTTGCTTATCTTCTCTTCTTTTTCCCTCTTTCATCGAAACCTTTCTTCTTCTCTCTTATTTTCATTTTTCACTCTTCTCTCCCTTCAATTCACGTTTTTTCTCTTCTTAACAAGCAAGATAACATATTCTTTTTTCCTATAATACCCTTAATGAGTGTGAAAAGTCCCTTTTACCCTTCCTTATAATCTTATTTTCTTTTAACCTTAAGTGATCTTCCAAAAATACCCTTGAACATCCTTATTACCTTAGCACTTTAATTCCATTAACCCATGCAATAAATCCTACTAACTTTGACATATTAATTAACTCCAAAAATTAAATCTATTAAAACCTCATAATTCATTTAAATCATGCTTAACTAGAGAAAAAAAATCCAGGGGTAAAAAAAGGGTTATTTTCTTACAACTTTGTACTGGAGCATCAGAAGGCATTCTGTGCACATGCCCAAATTACCTAAGTCTTGTCTCTCTCAACTTGTCAACAATACTAGCCACTTGTAGTATACCTCTCACTACACGATTCTGAACCTTGTTTCTTTTGGTAATATCATACATCCACCTAAGCATACACATTTATGCTATCAACAACAGTCATTTCTGTCTACGTTTAGTAGGCCAACACTCTATCCCATATAATATGGTTGGCCGAATCACTATTTTATAAAACTTCCCTTTGGGTTTTGAAGGGATCTTTTTATTACATAAAACACCTGATGCACTTCGTCATTTGACCCACTAAAATCTAATACGATGTAATATGTCGTCATCGATATTACCATCTTTTTGAATGATGGACTCGAGATATTTAAATCTCGATTTCTGTCGTATGATATCAGTACCAATTGCTACCGCCGCCTTTTGTACCATCTGTATAGCATCCCACTCCCACAAGACCCAAACTCGACATCGAGGGTGATATCCGAGCTCGTGCCTCACGAGGGTGGTATGTTAAAGTACTCAATTACAATCTAAAACTCAGTATGCCATTTTTATTTTCAAAATACGAGTACGTGCGAAATTCAATAAATAATTTAGGCCCGCTTTAGTTCGAAATCATTCGATCATAATACAATTTCAGTAATCACATTACAAATACAATATTAGCTAACTG
>JANZLD010000236.1:72349547-72360411 GCA_026413575.1 Erythroxylum carthagenense
AACATTTTCAAACTATCTAAACCAAAATCTCTTCAAAAATTTAAAGATCAAAATCCACCCTTACCTTAAATCTTCTCGAAATTCGAAATTTCTTGGCTCATATGGAAGCTCTCATGCTCCTCTACCTTTTTCCCTTTTGGATCAACTTAAAAATCCTTCTTGAAATCCAAGAAAAATCAAGCCCTAACCTTTTTTTTCTTCTTCTTTCTTCTTTCTCCACCGAAGTCACTCTTCTCATTCTCTTCTTTCTTCTTTCTTTCCTTTTTCCCTAACAATTTCGTGCTTGCTCCCTTCATATACGAATACTCTTAATTACCAACTTGCCATTAATGAAAGAGTAATGACTCATTTGCCCTTCCTTATAAGATTTGAAACTTAAAACCTTAAGTGTTCTTCCAATTTTTCCCTTTATGCATTTCTAACACTTTAATTTAATTTAATCCATGTCATATGATCTTACTCAATTTAACATGCTAATTACTCACATTAACATGTTAATTAAATCTTTAAAATCATAAAATATAACAAAGTCTCAAATAACATTAAATCATGCTTAACTTAGGATATTTTTCTAATCATCAAATTGAAAGAATTTGCTAAAACTTCCTTCTAGAGAAATGTTCCTCATTGTCTCAATTTTATAATGCCACAAAAATCATTTAATTTGGTTCACCAGTCCAAAATTTAGATGACTAGAGAAAAAGTTATGGCCAAAATATTTTCAGCTCTTACTAATCTAAGACTGAACACTAATCCCAACTTCAATTCAGAAATTGAAAGTCTTATTGGCTAAATTGAAATTCAATTACTCATATGACTTGTAGCCCCATGTCTCTAGTTTATTTTGCAATAAGAATCAACTCAATTGGATCTCCACAGACCAAGAATTTACCAAAATACTGAACCATGTTCAGAAAATTTTCCAACTCAATTTGACTAAATCAATCATCCTCACTTTAATCTAAAAAATCCACAATTTTCCATGGAAAGATAGAGGGATGTATTAAGAATCTAACGCTTTAAAAATCAGGTTGATTAGAGGTCGGACAAAAAAGTTACGGCTAAAAGAATGGAGAGAGGTCGGTCAGGAAAAAAAATTCCAAATTGGAGTTCGCACTCGCGAGTGGGTCGCTCGCTAGGGCGATTGAGCGCGGGGCTACTACTTCTCTTCTTCTGACCTTCCAACTTCTAAAATTCATAACTTGTGACTCAGAACACCAAATTTTTCAAATTTGGTATTAATGGAAAGCTAAAAGAAATCTCTACAACTTCCATGAAGAATTCAAAAATCAATTCTGTTTCTAAAGGAGTCAAAAATCCACTCGAAATTTCTGTCCAAAATCATGTCACCCTAAACAGTCACATAACTTAAAAAATTTCTATCTTTCAACTCCAAGGTCCAAAAATGTCATACTTTATATCAATGAAAATATCAAAATGCAACCTACAACTTTCATGAAGGACAGAAAAATCAATTCGACCTCTAAGAAGGGTCAAAAAGGCACTCAAAGTTTCTGTCCACTAGTGATCATGCCAAACAGTAACAGAAACTTCTAAAAATCATAGCTTCACATTCGACGGTCCAAAATTTACATACTTTACATCAATGTAAAGATCAAAAAATAATCTAAAACTTTCATGAAGAATTAAAGGCAATTTCAACTTCTAACTAGGTTAATTTTTCAATCAAAGTTTCTACCCTGTTAAAAATCACCTAAATAATATCCAAACTTTCAAATTTCATATCTTCCAATTTCCACTACCAAAAATAACATATTATACCTCATTGTAAGGCTATGCAATTTCTCTATAACTTTCATGTAGACCACTTACTCCAATTCAAACCACATCAGTCCAGAATTTTCCTCAAAACACAATACATAGAAACTTACCCTTAATAGCATTTTCCAAACACAAAGCAAAATACACTTAAATTCGAATGATCATAACTTTCAATCCCGATATCAAAAAATATCATACTTTATGGTGATAAAAAGCTCTCAACAGAAGCTACAAGTTTCATGCAGATTGTTTAATCAAATTCTTCCTAAATCAAGCCAAAAAAATTCACAAAGATTTCAGCCCAAAAAGTCAACTCTACTACTATTCATCCCAAAAAGTTAAACTTGCAATTCCCTAAAATTTCACACTTTCATTATTCATTTCTTCCTTTTCAACTCCATTTAAAGCAATTTATTTACTATAAATTTCATAGCACCCTATAAATCATCAAAACTAAAATCAATTTTTCTCACATCTTCCAAAATTTCATACATAACCTACAAGTAACACAAATATACATAATAGAAAAATCCTTGAATCCTCATGCTTCTACTAGCCAATTCCTCATTTAATAGTCATTTACCAATGTTAAAGTCCAATGAAAGATCGGGGTCCAACATTAATCACTAAATATTTCATCCAAAATTTCATTCACAATGCAAAATATAGACATAATAATTATGTGAATAAAAATTGGTAACCAAATTCATGTTGAACGTTTTATTTAAATACAATATCAACGCATAGTATATCAGGGTATCATCTTCAGTTCAATTGGAAGAGGCTCAAACACTTGCACATGTTCAAGCCTCTGCAACTGCATTAGAATATTATTTTTAATAAACAAACAATACAATGTCGTTTGGTGAGAAGGGTCTTCTACAACTTTCAGCAGGGTCATAACGACCCAGTTCGTGACTTGCCAGATACCAAACAAAACCAAATCAAAAAAACACCACAAAAATTAATTTTTTAAATGTAAGAACACTTCTAAAAAACTTAATAGAAGATTTTTTTCCTTCAATTAAAAGAAAAACTTCCAAAAGCAACATTAAAATGCAAAATTTTGAATCTGAATTTTTTTCCAAAATTAGAAATTCTAAAAAATTAAAACAAGGCAGAGGTTATTGTGCTCTGATACCAAATATAAGTCAATTTTCAACATATATTCAATAGTAATATATATTATAGTAACAAATAAACTAAATGCGAAAGAAATCAGTGTGCCTCCTGCCATTGATTCTTATAAAGTTCATGTTTTTTGAATTCTTATAAGCTCTAAATTCTAAAATCGATGGTGTATATTTTCAAAAACACTACAAGAAAATTACAAATTATTGACAGACAAGATACCGTATTAAACTGCCAGATTTTTCATCGATAAAATTGTCAAAAAAATGGTTTTTGCGATGGACAAAATATTTGTCGATAAAGGTGGAGGAAAGTTATCCCTAAGAATTTGTCGATGGAATAGTAAAGTTCGTCGTAAAAATAGAAGGCAATAGTTGGCGGGAAAGATAAGCATCGGTAAATTACTGTCGGATGTAATTTTCGTCGATAAATTACAAAAGGAAATTGCTTTTGTCGATATTTTCATTATTTTATTCAAATGAAAACAAAGTCGTTTGGTGTAGTTGCAGCTTAAACCTACCCGAAAACCCCTTCCCTCCCCTGCGTCATTTTTTCGTCTTGTTTTGTTCGTTATCGCCGTCGGTCTTCTCTCTATAAATCATCATCCATTGTCCATCGTCCTTTGCTCTCGTCCATCGTCCATTGTCTTCAGTTAAGTCGAGGTTAGTCGTCCATGGTGCTTTGCTCTTGGGTTTATTTTGTCTGCGAAAAATTTTGTTGTTAAATGCTTATATATATGAACGTCGGTTTTGTTTTGATGGAATGTGAGTATTCTATGTTTTTTGAGTTGTGGTTGGTTCATTTGTTATTTGAGCGTGTTTATGTTGGTGAATAATGGAAAAATGTAATGGTTTTGTTATTAGTTAGAGATGAATTCAGTTTGCCTATTACTTATTCGATTAAATGTCTCTTAGGGATATTGGTGAGACTTGGTTGCTTAGAATGAATATTAGCTGTTGGAATCTAAAGAAAATGCCTAAAGTAGTTCCATAAGACTTGAAATGAAAATGAAATGCCTATAGGTAGTTCTTAGGGCTTAAAACTAAACTAAGATGAAGTGGAATCCCTATAATGAATATTGGGGTTGTAAAATGGGATCACAATTACTAGGGGTTAGCATTATTCGGGCCGGCCCGATTACCTGGCCCGGCCAGAATTAATTCGGGTAAAAAAATTTCAAATTTCGGGTAATTCGGGTATTACCCGAATTATTTTCGGGCTGGGGTCGGGTAATTCCAAAAAACTTCGTGCCGGACCAATTACCCGAATTAGGTTATAAAAATACAAAATTTTGGGTTTTTTTTAAAAAAATTATCAAAAAAAACAACTTCGGGTAATTCGGGTAAAGCCGAACAAAATTTCGGGTAATTCGGGTCGGGTAAGCTCGGGTAAGAAAAAGTTCGAGTTTGGGTCGGGTAAGATGAAAAAAAATTTGGGTAATTCGGGCCGGGCCCGAACAGTGAAATTTCGGCCTGAATTACCCGAATGCTCACCCCTAACAATTACCCTTAATTTTTTGGTTCATGAAAGCAAATCATAATCACTACTTAAGTTCTATCTAAAATTAAAGAAGTTCTTATATCATTTTAAGACCACATCTTTTCTTTTTTTATCTTTGTGAATCTTCTTCCAATGTTGTTCTTCATCATATTAATTCAACAACACCCTCTTATACCATCCCTTCAAGTAGCATTCTAGAAGTTAAGTGTTACCAAAATCCTAGGGCCAAATGTATCAAGTCTAATCCTAATAACAATGTATGACACGTCCTTTATCAAAGATCTATAATGTACTCCCCTTTAAAGTCCTTTAAGGTTGAAATTTCTAAGAGTGAGACTAGTCTAAGCTAAAGTCCTTTAATTATTTTGAATAAAACATGAACTACCCTTTACCTCTCCCTTAAAAGTTTATGATACTAAATAAGGTCCTAAACATATAAATATCATAGTATAATTGGATTAGTGTAATAGAACCTTTTAAAACTATATTCATAAGCTCTATAAGGCTTAAGTCTCTAAGCAAAAAGGAAACAAAGATCTAATCAAGATTAAGGAGCATTTAGTTCAAAGGTTTTAAATTGCAACTTTAATCATCATAAAATTAAATTGCTCAAGGAGGCATATGAGATTTGGAAAATGTGAATCAAATTAGGTCCTAGTTTAACTTTGCTAATCGATGAAATCACTCAAAAGATAAATATTGTCATTTATAAGTACTTATAATATGTTTTTTCTTTTTTTTTAGAAAGAAGTTTTTGGGATCCAAAATTTGATGTTGTAATTTATAATGTATAGGAGAGGCGAACTCGTACACATTATAGAGACTTTGTATACAAGAATGTTGTACATCCACTATATATATCTGAAGAAATATGGAGTTGTTGGCAGTAGTATTGGGCATTACCCTAGGCAATATCTATTTCAAAGCACAATTCTACCAATAAATGTGGAGGACCAGACAGAAAGAGTTTACCCATATACATTGGAAGATCGTTGACCCACCAAGAGCATGCACTTCAACTTGTAAATATCACAAATTTATATTCAGATTTTTGTACTTTGGTATATGAAATTTGATTTCAATATAATTTGATGTATGAAATTTAAAATGAAAATTTATGTGCATTATGAAAAATAATAATGTTATAAATGTCTGATGGCAATAATGACTGTATTGTTGAGATAATTTTTTTATCTAATAGGGTTAAATATCATAAAAATAGAAAAATTCTGCTGAAATTTTCGTAAATTATAGTTTACTTATAACAATTTATTCTTATGCAAGAAAAGTCTATGGGTAGGAAGCCTACACCATGCCAGCTCTTTTTGCACACTCACACCAATAAGCATGATAGTTTGATCTGTGTCAACACTTGATGCAAAAAACTTCATGTATGTAAAATTTATACATTAATATTAATTCTTAAAAAGTATCACTTATTATCATAAACAATTATAATGAGAGGACCAAATATAAGAAAGCATTGAACGACAGTTTTAATTCTGAAACTATTGATGACAACCAAGCATATCTTGATGCAGTTGGTGGTAGGGACCGTTAGTTTTATGAGGGTTGAAGTAGTTAAAGCAAAAAAATTAAATCAACAAGAACCCAAAGAATCTTGTCACGCAACCTATTCATATACTAAAAAGCACATAGTGAAAGCATGTACACCATTATACCTCGAACTTGTTATCCAAACTAAATAAAAGATCTAACGACTATGTCTCCTTCCTCACGACTATCTCTTCTTGCTCACGGTTGTGTCTCCTTTGCACCAAGTGAGATGCACTCCAAGGTATCCATTAAAGATCGATTAGAAGACCCAAAGGTTCCAAGAGCCAGATGGTGCTTCAATGGGTTATCGTTGATCCTAAGATCCACAAAAATAAACCATTTAAATGGGGATTTATTACTTAATGCAAGAGATAAATTATAAAACTTTTGGTTCTTGTTAGATGGAAGAAGATAATCGCAAGTTTGGAAGAAGACAAAAGAGAAAAATGAAAAGCTGAAACCGTGGAGAGAGGAAGATGAAAAAAAAAACAGCAAGTCTTTTTCAAAAGCCCGAAAAGTGAAAATCCCTCTTACTTTTTGAGAAAACTAGGGTTAAAAGGGGTTGAAAAAAGTCTCAAATGCCCTTGTTTAAAATAAGCAATGGAACAAAGCATAAAGTTAAAATTTGCAAGGGTTTAAGCATATCCTTATGTTCTTTGCATGGTCAACCCATTTCCTTATAAATTTGGCATTGTAAATTTCATTTAATAGCCATTTTGTCGCTTTGCCTCTTTGCCATTTAATCTCATGCTTCAAAATAATTAAGCATTTGACCCAATTGTCATATAATTATACCATATAATTATATATATGTATTATTTTGTTGAGCAATAAATTTATAGGATATGTCATAAATGTCAAATAAATTTATCTAGGATTAAATTTATTATCTAATAACATTTATTCTAATACCAAATGACAACCAAAATAATTTTAACACCTAAAATTGATTTTATCGTCATATTCATATCTCCATTTAATTTACTAGAATAATTTCCTCTTTCTAATCAAATCCTTTCTAGTGTAACCCATTGGGATCCGTGTCATATTGACAAGAGAATTAAAACCCCTTTTAATTCTATACATCAAAAGCGGCATCTAGCAAAATATATTATAATTACTCAAATGACATAGATGATAAGTATTATACACAAATCACGATCTCAAAGTAAAATTGCCCATGTCAATTTTCTTATCTCATAATATCTTGAATAAATGCAAGATTAGAATATGTCATTCCTGCCAATTTATTCTTTCTTGATTTCCAAAGTAAATCGTAAATATGATTAACTCCTTAATCATATTGCATGCATAAAATATTACTTTATCAAGGGCCCATAGATATTATCACTCATATCTTATACGAGGGACAATAGTATTCTTGATGAATATATATCCTCCATACAAGTCATATATACTGTGACATTACCTGTATAGTTACCTGTTACTGTTAGTGTTGGACAACACTAACAAATACACATTTCTCATGTAAGGAAATGAACATCTTATATCATAGAATTCACCACACGTATGAAACATTAATGATATAAACACAATTCTAATAATGTTCCATTTAAGGTCTATCGAATAGCATAATCTTCATTATGTATCTATGTGATTAAACCGATAACTCCTTATTGAATAGCTTGGAACATCACCATCATTTAATCAATACACTAATCTTTTAGTGATCAATTAATGTTCCATCTTAATTAACAAGATTAGCCACATTTCAGAGTAATCATTATTTACATTACAGAGTTATACAATTTGAGTCCTCGACTCAAATAATCCATAAATAATGAAAACTTATAGAATAAAATGATATAAACTATCAAATTCATGAACATAACTGTTAGAATATAACCACCTAATCATTGACTTTTAGATCATAACACTAACAGGGACCGCCGTGGAAGGATTTTTGGTTTAGATTCATTTGCAAACACATATTATTCGCAATCCTTCACATCCACTACAGCTAGATCTAGTAGGCGATCCGCATCCAATGAGAAAGTCTTTCAGCTTGAGAGCACAGTGGAGAGGCTGATGGAATGCATAACCCAACTTTGTAATGAGGTGGATGAGTTGAAAAGTGAGGACATAACTTTATCGTAGCAGTCAGAGCATCTGCTTTTACCACCTGCATAACTTCTAGATAAGTGAATGTATTTGATAGGCTGCTACGCTTAAGATTTTATATAAATTCTTAATTTACAGTTATTTTCAAGATACTTATTCGTATACATTATAATTTTTTTATTATACCATTAAGGATAATGTTTACATTTATTAATCAATGTTATATTATTTACAAAAATTAAATGTACAAAAAATCATAAGATTATCAATATAAAACTCAGGTAGGAAGTAAGAAATGACAGTTGAAGTTTATCATAATTAAATTTTCCGACGAAAATACAATATTATGACGAAATATATCATTCTAATAGTAAGTTACCGATGGAATATATCACTCCGTCGCTAAGTTAGCCACGAAATATATTTTTTTGACGGTAAAAGTTTAGCGACGGAATGTTGTATGTCTATCAATAAATTTAGCAACGGATCTACAACTTATAGTTGGTAAATTCACTAACGGAATATTGTGATTCTATCAGAAAATTAGCGACGGATCTATAACTTATCATCGGTAAATTCACTGATGAAATATTGTGATTCCATTGAAAAATTAACGATGAAATATATACAAAATTCTATCGCTAAATTTACTGACAGATATACAAATTTCTATCGCTAAATTTGCGATGGATTCATTATATCTGTCGGTAAAATTTATCTACGATCATTTCTTTGACGAATCTTTTCGTCGGTAATTTCCGTCGTCAAATTTATTTCCTGTTGGTAATTTCTGTCGCTAAAATCTATTTTCTTTATAGTGAAGGAAAAAAGGCTGAAGGACCCCAAAAATCTGCAAAAAAAATATATTAATGTGCTTGTATCAAGCATATTTATAGTTACCACAAAAATAGGAAATTAATACCAGCTAATTACATAACATTGGATCAGTTATTAGTATTAAAACTACCCTGAATTTGGACAAAAAATATTTCATGTAAATTATTCATGAAATTTATTATTCTCCAATTTAGAAGTAGCATGACCATTCTTTATAAAAGTGAGCCACATATTCTGTTCGGACCTGGAAAGAATTTCGTACCCTAGTGTAAGTTCCAAACCAGAACTTAAGAGCAAATGTGGAAGAAAAAGTCATCACCAACCATATTAATCAACAAATCCTCTTGAAGGGAATTCAAATATTCTAATGTGGTTGGATAAGACCTGCAAAGGAGTTGGTATCAGCACTGTAGTAATTTTTCAGCGGACTTGTGGAGTTTGTTCTAAAATGATTACCACTTTAAGTAATCGAATCATCTCGAGTAACATTCAAAGACATCTGGAATAGCTTTCAGCTACGAGTGCATGTACTTTTCTTGAAACCCCTTAACCGCGTATACAATCCGAATTGATTATTGTCGAGAAAACTCAAAAGATTGAACGAAAATGGACCAAAGTTTCAGGTTCACAAAAATGTGTTTTTATATATAAATAGCTGCTGCTGATGATATTGGTATTGTTAAGTGATAACCCATACAAACACTTGGCCTTTAAGCTTCTGTAATAGATTTCCACCTGCATATCATATATGACTAAAGCTGGGATTGCACCGACACGGATTTTCATGCTTAGGTATATTTATGATCATTTGTATCCTTTTTCTTTTTCTTTTTTCATAATTACAGAGCGACTGTGATCTTGGTGTTGTCCATTTTTTCTGTTGTCTCTTAACGAGTTGTTCTCATGATGGTTTTCTGCTTTTACTTTGTTAGTAGTCAACACGCTTATGATCTGCAGCAGAGAAAAAGTTGACAAGGCCTAAGCTAATTAATGGTGCACTTGAAACTATTTCCTGATTCCACTCCTTATCGGTGGACAGGATTAATACACACGACATGACAGTATAGTTTTACGTACATATACAACAACAAAAAAGAATCCTTACGAACGAACATTAAGGTGGATGCAGGGTTAACAAACAAGTGAAGCACCATTTCCATAGTCCGACTCCGGCAGGCTCAGTACAAGAACAACTTACCGGAATGAGCAAGCAATCGTCGCCTGGCAACGACTCGTCGTCTTCAAGTTGGATTCCTCATCCTAGGAATGGCATATACGTTCCAAAAGGGCATGAAGGGATGATGGATGATATACCAGAGAGTGCAGTGTCTTGTAATAATAACCAGGCTTTTTGGCTCAGGAGTGTTGATGGGGTGGACAGACCTGACCCTGATCTTCCTTCTGATCATCCTCTCCTTACTTCCACCAATCTCTACTAATGATTATGTCTCATTGCTTAAGAAAAAGGGTAAATAAGTTATCACTGTCTCGTGCTAGCCGCACAATGATCATATGTACTGTACGTAGTACGTACAACGTTATAGAACGTTAAAAATATCTTTAGTCTAATAAATTAAACTGTTACTTAATCCTTATTGGTCAACGGCGTCGTTTGATCTTTCTTTAGGACATTCCTAATGCGACATCGTTCCAGTAAAAAAGGCGTCACCGGAATAAAGAAACAGTCTCCAAAGTCGAAATATCTTCCCGCTAGAAAAGTAATCACACTCGCGAGAACAAAATTTGAAAAAACACGCGCTCGATCCTTGCGCTCAACATTCTTGGCACATACTTGTCAAATAAATAGAGCGAGTACTACGCTATTCCATACTCTGATAATAAATAAATAACTTAATTGGAAATGTAACCTTGCGTGCTCTTGAAACGCTCATGAGTCATGTCATATCCGTCTCTTTCACAAACCACCCCCAGATTGATTTTTCTTGGAATCTGCCATCTCCGCGTCTCAATATCC
>JANZLD010000236.1:72372823-72390914 GCA_026413575.1 Erythroxylum carthagenense
ATGGAAAATTGGAATTAACTGCTGAAACCTGGTCATCGAATGCTTTGTAAACTCTATTTTAGTTGTATGGATACTACCTTTTATGCAAATTCTAGTGGCCCTAAACCTGCATTATTATAGAAGGTTTATCTGTTCAATATGGACTTTATGATAGACAATATACCATACTTTAAATCAAAATGTGACTTTCAAACATATAGATGAGACTTTCTTTAAATCAAAATGAGACTTTCAAACATATCGATGAGACTTTCAAACATATTCAAGAATGGGATTAGGTGTATCAATATAAAAACAACTTTTTAAATAGCCAGCCAAACCTTGCAAGTGCACGTGTACTATCTCAGAGAATGGCTTTTGATGAGGTTGGCTAAGTAAACCAAAATATAGAGTACAACCAAATCCATCCATGGAAAAGCCAAGGCATTTTGCTTGCATGAAACCTTTTACTACATAGAAACTTGGCCATGATAGAGCAGCATATACATCCTAACTGAAATTTAGGATCTTCAAAACAAAATGGCAGTTAATAAGGGTTTCATCCAAAATACCCCCCCTGAACAAAATCCCAAAAAAGAAACTTCGAAGATTAACACTAGGTCTTTCAAAGCAAGTGCCAAAATAGGGGTCTCAACAACAAACGCTTTAAACAGCATTGTGCCTTCCTCACCAAATTCTGCCACAAAATGACGGCCCTAGCCCAAAAGTCAAATCCACAGTTTCTGACTCCGTTCCCATCTAGCTTCACTTGAGGAAGTGTGGACTAATCAACCCTGCAATCTCAAGAAATCCAACCTGGTCCTTGCCACCAAAAATCTTCTTCAGCTTCTCATCACAGATTATGATCTTTTTGTTATTAGGGTCCTGATGAGTAAGAAGAGGGTGAAAATAAGTACGAGTCAAATGTATAACATGGCATTGCTAAGAGTAAGAGTCAAATTCATAATATGACATTGCCTCCATTGACATAAGCACAATCTTAAACTTTACAAAGAAAACAATCATCCGGGGAAAGATACGTGCAAATGCTATATCTAGATCCCAACGAGTTGCTAGTTTCCTAGTCTTAATAACAATTATGATTATGAAAACAAGAAGCAGACAATTTCTAGAACACGACAATATCCCTCCTCTACTTCCGCCATAATTTTCCAATATCTCAACAAGTGTTCACATTCTTAATCGCCCTAATATAGCTGAAGTCCTATAAGCTTGAAAAATGTTGACAATTCATCATCGATTAAGCCATAGCAGACAATTATATAAACATTTAATATGTCAAACACATTTAATCTGTACATGAAAGTATAAATTGTATATGCAAGTCCTCGTGATAAAATGAAGAAATTTCCAAAACCCATAAAGACCCAGAGCAACTTTATCCATATACTTTTGAGTGAATGTATTAAAACACATAAAAATGAAGTATTACGCATGAGTCAGAACCTGAAGGTTGTTGCCCTTGATGTGGGCCCAAATGAGCTTCAAAGCTTGGGTTCGAGAAATCTCGTTGGTTCCTACAAGTTCAGCCATTTCCGGCGAAACACGGCGAGGCCTCATAATCCCACGTGGCTCCCTCTTCCCCGTGGCCGACGACGATGCCGTAGCCCGTGTCACTGTAGTGCGGATGATTCTAACCCCAGCAGGAGGCAGTCTCTCAATAGACGGGGTTGACGGAACAAGGCTCAGCCGGGGAGATGCCAAGGACACCGATTCTGTCGAAAGCGCGGTGGTGAAGATCCTCGCCATTTTGGTTTGAGAAGAGCTCTCTCAGTCGCTCTAGTGGTGTGAAGAGATGACCAACGCTATCCTGATTTTTTTAACCTTTCCGGCAGAGTCTGAATTACTGAAATGCCTTTGCCTCGGGTTTGATGTTATGGAGAATGAGGTGTAATTTGGGTTAAGTTTTGGGGGATAGAGATGTCATTGGAGAAACCATTTTGGGCGCTAAAATTTGTAGGAGTTGGGTTGGGCTAAAGAAAATGCAATATGAAAGCTTTAAGAGTTCCAAGTCCATTTGGATTTGGTGTTTTTAACACACAAATTGATATTAGATGAGAATATATTAAGAATACATTAATTAGGTTAAAATACATTTTTTAGTTGATCAAAAAGTCAAATTGATAGGCTTAGACAAAATTTGTGAATGGACCCAAGGCTCATTAGTACAGTTAACAATATAATGTCCATCTCATAAATGGCTAAAAGATCGCATGGACATGATTAAGATGTTAATTGTCATAAGATTGTATTAATGTACATTAAGTAATTCAACATTCTCCCATTTGACCATTATAATCATACCATAATACTTTTAATATACATAACCAAACTAATCATACATAGCTAATACACCGATAAGATAAATGTACATAATTAGTTGCTTCTAATATAGAAACATGACAATAACATCAATATAGATTCAACAAAATGAACACCATCAACTTGTCACTCATTAAAAATATAAAGCTACAAAATGTCATGAATAGTGATAAAACACCTATAATATGCATGTATTACACAAAATTCGAGCAATGTTCATAAAACATACGTAGAATGAAAACTTATACTAAATTAAAGAAAATTAGGCTCATAACAATCTCATACAAGAGACTTATTCTTGAAACACGTACATAAATAAGCCTTTAGTTAGTAGGTCTACTAAAATGTTGTTCATAGGTGTGTGTTCAATAGTAATTAGAGAATCTGCAACTTTCTCTTTGACAAAGGAGAATTTAATATCAATATGCTTAGAACAAGAAGTGCACTTAATGTTTTGAGAGAATGATATAATTACATAATTGTCACAATGTAATTTTAGCAGCATTAAAGCGGAATCCACAACTCTCAATGTTGAAATAAAATTTTGTAACCATATTGTATAACAAATAGCCTTATAACATGCCACATACTTTGCTACATGGTTAAAGAAGTCGCAAGTGTTTATTGAAATTTTCTCACGAAACAAGTCCTTCCGTCATTATAAAGATGTATCCAAAAGTAGATTTCCTATCATCCACAAACTTGCATTATCAGTCTTTAAAACCAACCACTTCAAGAGTGTTAATACGCCAATATGCCAACAGTAGATCATTGATACCTTACAGATGCCTTAAGAATTTTTTAATCACTTTCTAATAACTTTGTCCAAGATCGCTCAAGTATCTACTAAGCATTGCAACCACGAAGGACTTGTGAATACTTGGGGTAGACATTAGGCTACTAATAACTAAGGCATAAGGGATTACTTTCATTTGATCTCTCACAATATCATTTGAGAATATTGGGCCTTGTTATCCTTCACAAATGGAGATTTTGTAGAAGAACAAGACTATATATTAAACCTTTATAAGATATGATCAATATAAGTGCACTGATATAATGTGAGAACACCATTATATCATTGCACTTATAAAGAACTTGTATGTTTAAAACATACAATGCTTCACTAAGATTCTTTGTGTAAAAATGGCCAAATAATAATTATTTTATCTTAATCAACATATCAGTTTCATTAACAAGGAATAAAATATCGTCAACATATAAAACTAAAAATAAGTACTTGCTCTCACTGACCTTTATATATATACAAATATTTCATAATAGATTGAACTATCTAACTCAGCAATTGATTGGTGCATCTTCAGGTGGGCTATAAGATTTAAAACTCTTGGAGAACTATAAGAGATTATTGAAAATATTGCTGCGAATAATTATCAATGAGGAACCTGAGACTAAAGGAAAAATTAAGTGCCATTCATAATGTTGATGTGGTGACAAAATTAGAGATAGAATTGGATGCTTTGGGTAAGAAGATCGACAATATGAAATTGATAGCTCAACTAGTACAAGCCATAAGATATGATATTTGTGATGAAGGAAACCCTAATCATGAATGTCAAACATTTTATCACATGGGGTAATTGATTGAGCTAGTAAAGTTTGTAGGAAATTGACCTCAATATAACTCTTATAATACTACTTACAATTTGAGCTAAAGGAAACATCCAAATTTTTTTATGCAACAATCAAGCTCCACTTGAATTCCAAAAACAATAACAATATGAAAGGAAGCCGAGCCTTAAGGAGATCATGACACAATTTATTACTACATCTGATACTCATATTGAAGTGTCTCTTCGAAATTGACAATTCTTCATCAACAACAAGAAAATTGAGGTTAGATAACTTGTTAAGCATATCTCTAAAAAGTAGCTAGGTATATCATCTAGTAACATTGAGTCAAACATGAGGGAGCAAATGAATATAATGACTTTAAGTAGTAGAAAGGAATCAAAAGTTAAAGAGAAAATTGATGTTATGCAAGAAACGAAGGATGAGTAGAAGAAGAAAGAGAAAGAGGAGCAACTAAAGAAAGAAGTGATCAAAGAGAGAGAGAAAAAGGAGGAGCTAAAAAAAAATGATCAAAGAGTATTGATTAAGAAGTTTATACCTAAGCAGGCTTGAGATAAATAAAAAGGAAGATAAATTTAGGAAGTTTTTAGAGATTTTTAAACAATTACATATTAATATACCTTTTGTTAAAGCTCTTTAACATATGCCAAAATATGTTAAATACTTAAAAGATCTCTTTTCTAATAAGAAGAGGCTCAAGGAATTATTGATGGTGAAATTAAATGAAGAGTGCTCTGCCATCTTACAAAGTAAGCTATCCTAAAAAAAATCAAATATCTATAGAGTTTTATTGTCCTTTGTAATGCTGCTAATTTGTCAATTGAAATGACTTAGTGGACTTAGGAGACAATATTAATTTAATACTATATGATATGTTTAAGAGATTAGGAATATATGAACCTAAACTAATTAGGATGAGCATTCAATTAGTATATAGTTCAATTAAGTATCTTATGAGTATTATAGAAGATATTTTAGTTAAGGTTGACAAATTCATCTTTCCTATTGATTTTGTAAATTTGGATATAGGATGATGTAGAGGTTACTTTGATTTTAAAAAGACCTTCCCTAAACACTATTAAGGCTATGAAGTATATGATATAAAGTTAGTCATGAGGGTAGGGGACGAGGAAGTAGTGTTTAAGATGTCAAGACATCCATTTAATAAAGATGATACTTATTTCTCTTTAAATGTGATTGCTTACTAAAAATTTTCATATTATATAGGAAATATATCTTACAGGATCCATTAGATACTTATATCATACAGGGAGAAGAAGGGGATTTGGACAACCCTAATGAAGCATGTGGCATATTTGGAAGCTAATGAGCCTATGAATAGAAAGATGAACTTTGAGAAGATTAAAGGACCAAAGGAGAGTATAATCAAGTCTTCCATTTAGGATCTCACATGAGCGACGAGATTAAGGCAGGAGTATAACTAAAAGGCTCGTAAAAAATGCTAGTTGGTAGGTAACCTAATAGGTTAGGTTATTTTATTCCAATTTAGTTTATGAATCTTTAACATTAATTTTTATTATGTTTTCACATTATTTGATTTTTATTGCATGTGTTTTAAGTTAAAAACAATTTAAAGTCATAGATTCAAGTGTGATTTAATGTTCTTTCATTGTTGGATTGAGATACACACCACCAATTCATACTTCTCAAAGTGCAATTTTAGAGTCTTTTATTATTAGAAGAGAATTAGTTCAATTTCCTCTTTTCCTGTATTTTATAGTTTTTCATCATTTTTGTATATCATGTGTATTAGAACAATGTACAACTCAGCTGTAAGGGATGAAATTAATTACTTATTCTTATCAATTTTGTCATAATTAGCTTAATAGGGATGATTTTTTAAGAAACTTTTTAACTTTGAAAGAATGTTGATTGAGAATATTCATTATAAGTTTGGTTGTTATTATGATTTGATTTATTTAGGTAAATAGTTATAAGTGTTGATAATTAAGTTAATTCTAATTTGCTTCACTAATTTTGAAAATGGATATTTGATTTTTATTATGATACTTTTAATTTAATTTGAACATACAATTAAGTTTGAAGTGAATTCTAATTAATCATTTTTAGTATCCCCAAAAACACAAAAAATTTTCTTAAATAAGTGACTATAGAGTAAATTTATCTTATTAGCTTCAAACTAAGTAAAAATATTGAAGTTAAAGAGTAGTACTAGTGACCATTTGAAATGATGACCTAATTGAGTAATAAAAAATATTCATGACGTGGTGTTTATCTTTTCAAACATTCATTTAAATGTGCTTGTATTGATTTAAAGTCACTGTTTTGTTTTTCTTTCCATGAAGAGTATGAAAATATTTAAAAATTGAAATAAAATTTTTTTTATGTATGTTTACTTAATGTATTAGGTTAAATTTTGTTGATTGAGTTAAAGTTTAAAAGATTATGGAGTTTAATTGAATTTATTCATAGCTTGATGCAAAGTAGCTAAATCATAGCAAATTAATGAACTTTTAATTGAATGAATAATGAAAAGTCTTGATTGATCCAATTAATTTTTTTAATTCTTCCCTACAGTTGCTACCTATTTAAGTTAAAAATTAGTAAAGTTAATTTGCTTAAGGACAAACAATTGCTTAAATGTGAAAGAATTTTACAAGTGTAAAATAGGTTATGTTCATAGCTTGATTTTGAGAGAAAATTAGGTTATATTCTTATATAAGATTTGATACTCAACGTGGCTTATATTTTATTGATTGGACTTATATTAGCTCCCCAATGAAGAAGGAGCAAATTTTGTCAATATGGAGTTAAGTTATAAAAGTTTTGGCATGAATTTAGATGAATACAAGTTAAACATAGACCTATATTTATAACATAAATCAAACACAACCCCTTATTCTACCTCGTGTTAGTACTTAGTCCATTAGGTTTTTTTGAAAAATTATCATATGAAGGAACATGGCCCAAACACGAATGCGTGTTTATGGGCTTTAGATTCGTGTTCCGAAGATGAACCCTCGGATGCATGATTGACGAGTTATTAAGCCAACATGGATATAATATGGATCTATATTGGTGACCTGAATTGGCAGTAATTTTTATATAAATTAGGATTTTCTGTAGCTATGAAGAACATAGGACCAACGTAGGTCTATCTCGGAGAGAGTCTTTGAATTTGTTTTGGATTTTGTGAGAATAAAGAGTCAAATTAGAGCATAGCAACTTTAAAGAGCAAGAATGAGAATCCATTAAGATTTAACGAAAAATATCATGATCTTAAGACCTATGAGATTGCTTTCTTTTATCTTGTTTTTTTCTTAATTGTTGTTGACTTCTTTTATCTTAACATGAAGAAAAGTGGGATAGATTTTGATGAGAGGAACCGCTTATAACTATTATTTTAGATTGATTTCTTTGATTAATAAAAGACTTAAGTTTAATTGCAAATTGTTTATGATTACTTGATGAATTTGATTTGAAATATGCCGTACATGAATACTAAGAAATCAATATTTTATGACATGAATAATAAGAGTTGAATGAAATCTTATATATAGAATCGTATAAATCATCTAGTTTAAAGTCAAATGTACTAAGAGAATTCATAGGACGAGTTAATGCATTCTTAAAGGTTTTGATTAGAAAGAGGATTCAATCAATCAACTTAAAAATATGGTTATATGTATTTGAGAAATAATATAGTTGTAACTTTAGAATTTTTACCGATCCAAGAAAACTAAGGTCAATAATTGAATCAAGATATATCTAAGTATAGAAAGGTAAGTCTAGTGTCAATTTCATGTTATATTAGGAAAGATGATGTGTACACGTGTTCATTAACCGTAAGTTTCTCAAAGTTAACTAACAGTGGTTTCACTCACATTGAACATCAACTGACAAAACGTAATTTCAGTGAGTATTAGCTTTTTAGATCTTTAATTTGGGCTTAAACATCTGAAACTAAGCCTGATGCGATGTATCAGACCCACACCTATCCTTACAAACTTCCAGGGTTGCATGTAAGTCTATGTTCTTAGAAAAGATTTCCTCCAGAACCAATTCAAAAAGGGACAAGTTAACAGAAGGGTGGTTGTTGGGTGGTGTCCTACACAGGGTCAAGAACGTATAATTCGGTTAGTGCCGCCATTATTAACCATGTTTAGGTTTTTGAAAGTGAAGCACACTCACCTATGTGGATTGATGATGATGATGATGACAATGGCGGTACCTGCTTCAATCATTACATTACTGTTGTTATGATCTGACTTCCATCGTGATCTGCTGTTAAATCTATGTTGGTTATGCAAAGTCAGTAAGTGGAGAAGGAGAAGCAAACGCAGGAGTTCAATTTCAATTCAAGGAAAAGAAATGGGGCAACAGCAGGAGGCTGGCCTGTTAACATCATTCTGCATTGCACGTAGGCGTAGGACATGATGCTTAAACTACCTTTGCTTTCCCTATGAATATTATTCCTTCCACTCTACGACCCCAACCACCTGCCCCCACATTCTTGGCTTCTTCTCATTTAGTATTTTTCAATTATTACTTTTAATAATTTCAATTTTTATTTTTATTACTTTAAATTCCTACATATTTTTATTAATAATATTACTTTTCTTATTATTATTATCCTACTTATTATTACTTCCATGTTATTTTATTTTACTTTTTATTTTTAAGTATATATTTTATCTATCTATTTATTCATATTTCTTGTGAATCATTCGAAAACAACCTTTATATTAATTAAGGGTAAGACTGCATACGTTAAACCAAGACATAAGGTCATTTAATTTTTAATGCTACATAATCATTTCTTAAAAAGTCAATCAATAAAGAATTAAGAAAGTAAATATTTTTAACTTAAAACAGGAAAAGAAAAAACAAAAGAACCATCTTTCCTAACTTCCATGATATCTTGTCATCATTATTGAATTGAGAAGAATAATTCATTGCTTGCAATGTAGTCATAAGTATAATTCTTATCATCTTTTAATTTTTTAAATAAATTATTTAATATATATAGTTTATACATTATTGTAAATTTTAACTTGAGCTTGGCTCAAGTCCGAACCAGAGTACCCTGATCAAACCTATAGTCAACGGCCGAATTTTGAGATTGATTGGACCTCAGACGACTCTTATAAGCAAAGCGACATTGTTTTTAGTTTGGTCAGGCTAATCAGATTTTGGCTTGAACTCACTTTCTTATATCTAGACAGACTTAAGCTCAACTCAACTCATTGTCATTTCTAGAAAAGATGTTAATATGATTTGTTCGTCTCGATTACAAAAAGATAATAATTGTAGTATTAAGCTGAATTTTAAAAGAATTATAAATTAAATAATTAAAGTCAAATTGAAATGAATAATTACACGTAATGTGTATTCATCATTATTTATTTTCTTATAAAAATTTTTAAAGCAATTTTTAAATTTTTAAATTTTAATTATAAAAAAGTTAAATAATATAAAATTTATATTTTTAATAAAAAATTATAAAGCACGTGCTAATTTCAGTATTTATATTTGGGATCGAGTACTCTAAACAAGGAACTTAGCATGGTCAGGAGTAAACATCAATCAGATCTGAAAATTGCATTCACATGTGGACAGTGCATGACTTGGAGGCTCTAGGAAAGTCCAGGTGTTATAATAAGTAGCCATTAGCATCCATCCAACATCTCCGTCACGCTTGACACCTAGTTTTCGTAGGAGATACAGCTAAAGGTGACAGCCAAGTAACAATAGTACAAATCATGGATTGGTTTAGATTAGAAGCAAAGGTCCCAAATTTAACCAATTTACCTAGGACACGTGACCCCTAGTTCAATGATCCCACCAAAATGCCTAGACCCCACCAGAAACTAGCTTTAGGTGTCATTTACCTTTCCGATGACACTAGACAGTAGATTAACTAATTTTTAAAAAGATATATAATTAATAAACTACTAAAATTGGATGAATATGAATTTCATATTAATTACTCATATATTCATATAATTATTAATTTTATTTATTTTTATATAATCAAATATTTTTTAAAAGTTAAATCAGTAAGATAAGAAGTTTAATGTTTAAAAGGTTCAACCAGTATTAAATTATTATAAAATTAATTAAAGATTAAATAAAATTTTAAAATTTTAAAAATGATTAGAGAAAACTAACACTACCTATCAAAAAATTAAATTTTAATTGAAAAGTAAACTTTTAAATAAAAATTAATCTGTTTATTTTAATTTATAAAAATTGATCAATTAATTTATAAATTGATCGATTTTTAATAACAATGATTATTAAACTAAATCAAATAAAAATTAGTAGATTAAAATTTTTTAGTATTAAACTAACCTGTTTAAATTGTTTTACTTTTTAAAACATTAATTATTACCTAATTTATTTATTTGTTTATAAAATGGGTCATGGAAAAATGTTTGTAGTTAGGGAGAGAATTGATCCCAAACTAGCATGGTTTAGATGGCTTTCTAGAGGACACCTATCACGGCGTGACACCAAAGCGCGTGGGGTCCACAAATTAGACGGTGCTCCAACATACCAACCAAAATTTAGCTGGTTATGACTTACAAGCCCAATCTTAGCGTGTAAATTACACATTGCCAGACTGCCAGTTGCCCACCAACACTCCACATGAGAGCTAGACCCCCCCCACCTATCATCATTATCTTTTCTCTTTGTCTTTATTTCCAGCCACTAATTACTAATTAACTTCACTAATCAACCAGTCCCAAGAATTTAAATCGCGTTTTATAAAGCTTAATCTGCTATTTTAAGTGTACGTAGCATAAATAAAGTATATAGTAAATTAAGTCCTTATAATCATCATACCCGAAGTTTCGCAATAAAGCGAAGTTTAGGGAGTTTGATAATATACAATTTTATTTTTATATGATAGAAATATTACTTTCGGCAGATCCACATGCAGATGTGAATCGACATATGATTATGAAAATTTTATATAATAGTGTTATTAACAATAACAATATTCGGTAAAAATTTCACTAAAACACGAATACAAAGAGATTTAATAAATTTTTAATGATACTTAAAATTAGAAAAGTCTAATAATACAATACTTATTCCTAATTATAATATACTATTGCCATTTATATATAAAAATTTTTAAAAGATATTATATGTTTCTATAATTGCAATTGTGTCTAACGAACGCCACTTTTAAAATCATTGTCTCTCCCTATTTATGCTCTCGCTTCACTCCCTACTTTCTCACTACAGCTCTCTCTAAGGCCTTTCCACTCACTCAGAAACGGTAAGTAGGGAGAGTGTAAAACAATGGCGCATAAAAAAGCTGCGATCTTTATCTCTTTGATTTGCATTGTAGTCGCCGGCGTTGGTGGCCAATCTCCGGCCACATCCCCGACCGCCACTCCCGCTCCTCCCACCCCTACTACTCCCACAGCTTCTCCACCATCAAACACTCCTGCTCCTCCCACTCCCTCCACCACTCCTCCTCCGGTCTCAGCTCCTCCTCCAGTAACCCAAGCTCCACCTCCGGTAACCCAAGCTCCACCTCCGGCCACTCCTCCGCCAGTGTCAGCACCACCCCCAGCAACTCCCCCACCGGCCACACCTCCTCCCGCAACTCCTCCACCGGCTACACCACCTCCCTCTACTCCACCTCCAGCTACACCTCCTCCTGCTACTCCCCCACCAGCCACACCTCCTCCGGCTACACCTCCACCGGCCACTTCTCCTCCCGCTCCTCAGGCCTCTCCACCCGCTCTCGTCCCAGCTCCAGCTCCAAGCAAGAAGAAGGCCAAGGCTCCGGCTCCGGCTCTGTCGCCGTTGGGAGCTAGTCCGCCGGCGCCAACGACGGAAGCTCCGTCACCGAGCTTAGGTGCTACCTCCCCAGGACCAGCAGGAGGAACAGATGTGGTACGTGTTTTGGTCTTCGTATCTTTTTCTATGTTGTTGACTCGAAAGATTTGGACATGAACATAAAACGTATCGGTTCTTGTTAGGATCTGGCGCAATGTAGATAAAACAACTGCCCTTTCGCTAACTTAAACGTAGATGCTTTATCTGATTAACGAGATATATCCGACATGGGCTTATAGATCTGATCCGATGGATCGACTTCCAAACAGACGACGTTAGGTTATGAATCATAGCCGTCCGATCGGAACTGTCAGACATGAAGTGATTTGGTCTATTTTGGTTACTTTAATCAGAAGCTCTTATTAAAGAATGAAATACTATATATGGCTAAACTGTGTCTGGATGGGGAAGGGAAGCACGAGGCGCAGAATCCCAAGGATTGGACCTGTCTTGGAGCAGAACGTACACCCCATACTATATATAGGCTGACAGGTTTAGGTCAAAGTCATGACAGCAATGGCTCATGTTCCTCGTAAATGATAGTCATAGTACACTTGCATCTAACCTTGTCTGCTCCACACATTTCACATTATCTCACTACTCAGACATTAGATTATGTAATGTTGTACAATGTTACTTGTTAATACAGTCCTGTAGAATGAACTATTAAGACTCATTTCCATTTTTTCTTATAAAATGCAGAATGGAGTAGAGAGGATGTGGTCGGTGATGAAGATGGTTGGGAGCTTGGGACTTGGATGTGCTTCCCTGTGCTTGCTACTTTAGAAAGACTATCGTGTCTTTGCTTTTCTCTTTTTCCATTCTTGGCGTCTCAGTTTCTATTCCTTCGATTCTATGACTTCAGTTGCTGTTACTGGGCCTTATAATATTATTTTAGTAGCTATGATTTGTAGCCCCTACACGGTGATGGGACACTTCAGTTGCCTGTATTTGAGCTCTGTATGATTGATATATACATGCACTATGTCGGATTCTTTGGGAGATTTTTGAGGGGGCAGCTTTTGTATTTTGAGAACCTCTTTCTCTCATTATTATTTCATTCTCCCCTAATCCCTTTCTGCTTTCTTTCATTGCTTACCAATATTATTCATTTATTCGGTTTAATTCTGTATAATGTCTAAAATGATATCGTTTTAGTCATTGAATATGAGTTTAGAGACTATCTAACTCTGTTCCATAATCAAAACGATATCGTTTTAGGCATTAAATAAAGTTAGATATCATAAAATTAGACAGAAGATCTCACTCAATTTGACTTATTTCTTTAAATTTACCTTTCCCTTATTTGGGTTGAGTAGAGCTGGACTAAAATTTTAAAAAAGTTAAATAAGATTCAAGCATGCCTATTATGATGGAATTGATCCGGACTAACATTTTTCACTCACTATCACTTAATTGATTATATTGAATATGACTCAACTTGTAAATCTAATATGAATTATATTATGTTAGTCAATTTTTTAAACTTTAGTCCTCCTATCCTTGTTTGTCGTAAATTACCTTCTATTTAGTTAATCGAGACACTAATAAAACAAGAAGTTTAAAATTTAAAAAGTTCAATCGATACCACATCGTCACAAAATTGGTTACAGATTAAATAAAATTAAAGAATTTAAAAAATGATCGAAAAAATTGTCCTTATTTATTTAAATTTTAAAGTTTAATTAAAAAATGAGATAATTAAATGCAAATTAATAAAGTTATTTTAGTTTATAAAAATTTATTAGTTTACGAAAATTGATCAATTAATTAACAAATTGATCCATTTTTAACCAAAAACTATTAAACTCAATCAAATTAGAAAATAAAAAATTGAACTGAAAAGTTAGTCTGTTCAAAAGTTTTATTACTAAACCGATCGAGCTAGTTTGATTTTTAAAACATTGATTAAGACCCTAATCATGTTTGCTTTTACGATGAGGTATCATTAAACTTTCAAGTCTTAGATTAATATTAATCATGTTTCCTTCTAGATATATTATTTACTCCAGACTACCCACTCTTTCACGGCTTCAAATCACCTATGCCGTAAAACCTGTACCTCCTGTTTCCAACAATATCCAACCCGTCTTATTTTTCTCTCTCTTAGTTATTGAATAGTTGGAGTTACGGAGAATAGGTGGGCACAGGGTTAATGAACAAGTGATTTAAAGCCTTCTTTCGTTTGAGGATAATTTTTTTGTGGCAGGCACCCGTGGGTTAACACATCGAGCATGAGAGATATAATTTTGGCATGTATATCGAGAAGGGAACCGGTATATCGATAGCTTGACTTTTCTAGCAGTCTTATCAAGCCCAGACGTACATATATTTCTAGAGCTTTCGACGATCGTTATGGAGCTCATCCATCAAAATAGGGTGGAGTTTTATACTACAGAACACTGCACTAGTGGGGTGTTTGCTTTGTTTTGTGTGTGGTTTATTTGTTTTCTTTATCTTTTGTAACCAAAAAAAAAAAGAAAACCTTCCTTCACTCTTATTTTGTGATGCTAGTTTTTCTGTCTTTTTCAGTTTGTTGAGTTCTCGCTTGTATCAAAGAACCATGTTCATCTTCTAAAAATCAAGTTGTTACTTTGTCATTGTTTTGCAGTAAAGTCTTAATCTTCAAGAACTCTACATAAAAATCAAGTTGTTACGTTGTCATAAGCTTACGTGATCTCTATAAACGGCAAAGTCTTCGTCTTTTTTTTTTTTTTGAACGGCAAAGTCTTCTTCTTTTCCCATAAGAACTTGTTTTACTTCATGGGCTTTCTTATACACATCTCCAACTTCCTCTTTAGCTTTACGTGTCATCTTCCTCTTTTGAACAATCACTTCTTGAGCCGACTCGAATGTGTAAACTTTTTCCATTTCACATTTTTAAGCCGTGTCTTTTGCTTGTATTTACACTTTAGATTTAGATTTGAGCATCAAATCTTACACTTCGACTCTTCTTCTTTTCACTATCACATACATCCTCAAAGCAGCCATCTTCACTTGTGAAGATACACTTTTTTCCGGAAACAAGATAGCCAAAGCAGCCTCAACAATAAATCAAGGTTTCTCATGGTGTGACGTCGAACTAGAGGTTTTATTGGTTACCGGTTCGATCAGTTTGACGTGATAATTACGCAATAATTATATTTAATTATATATAATATTAGCAATATTAAAAAATAGAAAAATATACCAAATAATTTAAATAAATATAAATAAAAAATTCATTTGATCGGTTCAAATAATATAAATAAATAAAAATAAAATGTAATGTATTTTAAAAAATAAAAATAAAAAAATCATTGAACCAGTGACTAACAGGTTCTACCATCGGTTTAATCAGTCGATTGACCGGTTCGCACTGGTCTAATTGAAGACTGATTTTTAAAGGTTAACCGGACCGGATAGTCAACCGGTCACCAGTCGAACTGGTCGGTCTGGTCCAGGTTTCAAAATAAAGTGTGCCACTGTTGTGGCTATGGGATGGGTTCACAACTTCACATGGTTGAGTAATTAGAATTAATGACAGTGTTATTTGGTTTTTGCTATGTAAAGCTTTTTGTATTTCCTGTTTTAGGCTTGAATATTTGTCAATTAAGGGAATTGAATCAACTGATTGAGACTTGAAAAATAGTTGATCAATTAACGCTTGCAAATTGTACAACCTTTTCCCCTTTGTTTTCTTTTGCTTTGAAACATTAATAATTAATCATTTTATTTCTAATTTTGATTATGTGTACTTTGAATAATATATTAATAATTAATAATTTTTATTATTATTCACACAAAAATTAATAGTTAAATATACAGTAATTTAATTTTTCTGAAATTATATTAAACATAGATATCAAATATTAGATAATTTAAATTTTCTATAATTATATTAAACCTAAAGTAATTTAATTCTTTCATGATTACATTAATTTCTAAGATTTGTTATGAGTATACTCATTATTCATTAGTCTAACATAATGTTAACTTGTAAATATTTCAACAAATCTTCACATTAATGTCTTGTAGGTATTGGAAAATAGTAAGATAGACTTAAATCAGAACCTTTGTTTGATTTAATATGATGAATCTTTTTTAGGGAATAATTTTCCTCTCTTTCATAGTTTCTAGGATAGCTTATGTCAAATTAAGATAACTGATATTACTATTATTCTGACATATCTTGAAAATTCAAGTTAAAATTACAAGTATTAGGCTATAATTTCTACATGGATGTTTTTCTTATTCATGTAAGGTTTTCTTATTCATGATAGAGCTTTGTTAACGAAATCAAATTCCATTTAATCTATGTTAATTGTTTAAAATTTTATTTAATTTTGTCACCATAAAGCCATCTACATTGGTTGCTTTTTGTGATGCTTGGAGATATTTTATTATGGAGTTATCTATTTTATGTCTTTAGATATAAGTTATTCTATAAAAGGCACCTATTTTAGTATTGAGTCTATTTAGTGTTGAATGTTACAGTTTGGATTTTGAAATGATCCATTTGACTTTTTAAGATATCTATTCCACATTCAAATTGTTTCATCTACATTATTACTTTAATTTTAATATGTCTTTACTTATTTTACAGATAAATGGAGAGAATTTCAAGTACTTATGATAATTCAGTTGCTTCAGGTTTAAGAAGATGCAACTTAGGCTCATGTTAGATTAGTTCTTATAATGAAGAATCATACTATTTGTTTGTATTGCAATAAAAATTTAAAAGATGGAGGAATCATCAAATTAAAGAAGCATTTGGCTAGATTAAATGTGATGTGGAGCCTTGTAAGAAAGTGAGTTACGGTATAAAATGACAAATGAAGACTTTACTTAATGAATATTAGCACGAGAAAGATAGAAGGCAAAAATTGAAGTACGAAATTGGTAGTGAAAGTTCTTTTTTTTTATGGTCAGGATGATACTAGGGATGTTGAAAGTAGTTTTCCTTTCCAATAAGAAGGAAATGTTTCACCTAATATGAGGAAGAGAAGAAGACATATGTCGCTCCACAAACAACTCTTGGAGCTCGACCTTCAATTCTTAGTGTCTTATAATCTCAAGAACCCGCTCATAATATGGATATTGTAATGTTTAGGTGGTGGTATGATTTAAGTATATTATTCAATGCTGCCAAGTCTTATTATAACTGGCCTATATTTGATGTTATTGCCTCTTACTATCTAGGATATAAAGCTCTTTAAATTGATGACTATAGAAGTAAAATTCTAAATAGTTCTATTTATGAAATAAATAGTTATATCAATGAAAGAAAAATGATTTGAGAACTTATGAGTATTCAATCATATGTGATAGTTAGACAAATAGAAGACAAAAGCTTATTATCAATTTTTTGATTTATTATGCTAAGGGGACCTTGTTTTTAAAGTTTACTGATGCAATTAGAAATGTTGATACTCTATTTCAAAATTTTAATGAAGTTGTGAATGAATTTGGGCTAAAATTGTTCAGTTCATTACTTACAATAATTCCACTTACAAACAGTTGGAAAAAGATTGCAAAGCAGGTATAATTATGTTTATTGAACTGCATTTGACGCATATTGTATTGACCTATTGTTAGAAATTATAAAAGATGTTAGATATTTTCTTATCATTAATGAAACTCCGCATAAAGGAAAAAAAGTAACCAAGTTTATTTATACTCCTGCACAGGTTTGGAATTTAATGAGAAAGGATTTGTTTTCTCCAACCAAAATTTTTACTAATGCTTGTATTAACTCCATCAGCTTCAAATTCTATAACTTTCAGCAAGTTTAATCCCTCAATCTCCTGCAAAATCTCTTCACCAGCTTTATGAGGGGAAGGAGGTATATTTACCATCCTCTTCTTAATGAACTTTTGTTTATTGAGTCTAAATGGATGATCTGGAGGAAGAAATTTTCTGTGATTGTCAAACCAACATGTTTTGCCCCGTTTGGAAGATAAAACGCATCAGAATCATTGCCACAATAAGGACAAGCCAATTTTTCTGTTGTGCTCCATCCAGACAACATGACATATGCCAGAAAATCACTAATGGTCCACATCAAAGCCGCTTTCAACACAAAATTATGTTTTAGAGACACATCATATGTCTAAAGACCATATTCCAAAAAATGCTGCAATTCAAATATCAATGGTTGTAAGAATACATCAAATTTATGTTTTGAATTTGTAGGCCCTGGAATAATCACTATCAAGAACATATTGTAGGAAAATCCCGGGAGGAACATCACATGTTCCAGCAGCGGAAACAAAAATTTTTGGTTCCCGGGACTTTCCCAAACCCCAGGATCCCGGTGTCGGTATGAAAACTCAAACCTGAATAGCCAATAGAG
>JANZLD010000236.1:72405880-72418590 GCA_026413575.1 Erythroxylum carthagenense
TGATATTTGTAAACTATTTATAAAACGTCATTCCACCTTATCCAATGATTTTTCCGAATTAATAATAATCGAGAACAACATAACATTCTCTCTAATTATGTTAAGGTGATGAATCATATCTTGATCACTTAACTATCTTTATATAATTCATGCTACATCCAATGATTAACGACCTATGATTAGAATATATCATAAGTAGTATCAAAACATATCAATCTCTATACAATATAATTTTGGAGATCTCAAGTCGAAGAATCACTTGTACAATCATCACAAAGAGAACTTTTATAGATATAAAAGTAATGTTTCAAATAGATTTTACATATTGGGTATGTTCAGTAAATTTGTTCTCTAACAAGCACTCACATGTTCGTTTATATATCTTAACACTTTAGTCTATGAGATCGATTACTTCTTTTATAAGAAAAAACATAACGTATGTTAGTCTTTTTACGTTCTATTAATGTCCAATATTAATAGAACAATGACTAAAAATGATTTAAGAATAATACATAAATACAAATATAAATCCTGTAATTATAACCTCGTTATAATTTCATTTGTAACGTATAATTATCTCATAGATTTTATCGTATAAATCCAGGTATAAGGGCAAGCGGCACCATTTCTACCAATATTTTAAGCAATGTCTTACAAACGAAAGTTCTACAGGTATTAACACATTAATTGGCTTGAAACACAAAACAGAAATGGGAAGACGAGGATGTTTAATAGCTGGATGTACATTTTTACTTGGGGAATTGGCAGGGGTACGGCTTATCATAAATATGAATCAACTATCTCTTCTGTTCTGTACTGCGACACTACGTTCTCATTAATATGCATCCATTTCTGATACTGTTAACAAACGAGTAGGTTCCTTTGCCGACACTAGCTTGCTATTATATCTTTTCCTCCTTTAATGCAAGTCCCAACTCTGTCTCCCATGTGTTTTGAAATGCTAAACTTGGCAAGCCTAAATTTCTGGTACTTGCAGGATTGAATACTTGAAGAAGAAGAAGACTAAAAAGGGTTCTGCAGAATCGAAGCATTTAAGCAGGAGGTGAAGATTATTCTCATTTGCTCCCTCCACCGATAGAGAGAGAGAAAACTAGCTTACATTCTAGCTATCAATTGTATAATATCAGAAGCCATATGGGTTAAGTTGACAAAAAGAGTTCATTCACAATTTATCTTCTACACATGATTCGATCATATTGTTTAAATTTGTTTGGTTGAAAGTTTTGGTAAGCCATGTGTTTTCATTATAAGAGTTTGAGGTCAACTGCTGGCATCTCAACATAGTCATACCAGGAAAGGATCAAGGAAGCTGATAAACTAATATTGAATCAATAAAATATAAGATACTATTTCATATAAACAAACTTTGAGACATTATATTCAACATATGTTATGAGGGGAACTACACTTTTACAGGATATATAAGTTTTGAGTTGCATCAAACTCAATGAGCCCTACTTCCCAGACAACTAAGTCCATCCTCAAGTCATGCTGTCTTAGAATCCTAGAAGATAGTGGGGATAAGCACACGTACCCAAATGCACACGTGTGCCAAACTCACACACACACACACACACGAGTTAGTTAAAAACTTGCTCTGGTTGCATAATTTCATGGATACCTACATTTCAGCCGACAAAGACAATGGAAGAAATAGCTATTTTGACAGCTTTGATGCCTTCATTTCACCCAACAGAGAAAACAGGAGAAATAGCCACTTTGACAGCTTTCAAAATTTTGTTTTCGATGAAAGGAGTAAAGTATTTTGACAGACAAGTTTTAAGTTGTTGGTCCATGGCAATAATTAGAAGAATGGCCTGAGTTTAGTGGAGCAACTTCCTTGGGAGAAGCGATGAAGTAATCCTCATAAAACTTAAGGAGCAAAAGATATTCTGGCGACCAGTTTCTGCCCAGAATCTGAAACATTTATCAGAAAACAATAAAAGGTTAACCAAAAACTAATGTGGCCTGTAGGATCTGGTCCTTGACTACCTATACAAAATTTCCTAATGAGAATCACACGAAAGAAGGGAATTTAAGGTTAGCTAAGCTATCATTTTCAGTTGGCCTGTACTGGTAAGCACCTTAATACAGAATCGTCCTTTGCTCAGCCCCAGATTTTGTAGAAGTTACTAAAATTGGGTGGAAATTTATTGAGAACTATATGGGTTTGGAATATAGGTTGGTTTCTACATTTACTATGGTCTATTATAGTTCTAAGCCACATCCTACATACCAGAAGGTACAACCACAATAATACTGTTTTGTCTGTATTTATGTGCACCTCATAAAATGACAATAATAAGGGGCACCTCATAAAATGACAATTTGACCATTCAGGATCATCATAACGAGGTGGAACCTTCTTCCAAATAAATGAAGGACATGGAGAATCCAACTGGGGGTGAAGAGTTGCGAGACAATCCCTGCAAAAAGCAAGAAAAATATACATGATAGAGAGGAGAGACTAAAAGGATCATGGAAGAAATCACATGGGGTTTTGGAAACTTTTACCCCGTGCCTCGCTGTTCTCACACACCTTAAACGATGCAAGGCCATCTCTTAACCTAACACCCCTCATTATTTTACTCTGATAGGTCATAGGTCCCTTGGACCAGAGGACAGAACATGGTACTTTTGGACTTAAAAAAAAGTTGCTGACCATAATCATTAGCGAGGAGAAGAGGATGGTACCACTATAGCAAGCAAACTTAATCTTCATAGATTGCCAAATAACAAACGAAGGAAACAGGGCAACTCAATATTGTACACGATATGTGTTTTGAGTTCTTAGTAATAAACCTTTAGTACATCAAATCAATATATCTGTTACATATCAAAAGCACATCATGTACTATACTTAGGCGACATCAACTAAGAGACTACTCATCTCGTTCAACCCGTCATCTGCCATCAAACATTCATTTCCTTTCCAACAAAAGAATCAAAATGCAGTTTTTGCGTCAGATTAACAACCACACGAAGTGCAACAACCATCAAACAGAAACAAAACTAGAAAATGGCTTTAACTCTTGTTGGCAGAAGTAGTTTCTCTTCTCAACTGTCACTTCTGTAACAAGCAAACCAGCTTATAGAATTATAAAAAGTTAAAAAGAGGTTCATTTGTATGTTTACCATCTTCAAGTAAACATTGAAGAAAACCTAACAACTAACCTCCATTTTGCTCTATGCCTACTGCAAAAACTGAGCTCCCATTCCTTAGTTTGATTCTTTTTGAGAGTATAAAGATTCAGACAGGCTCAGTAAGAACCAATGAATGCTTATGCTCTATTTACAGATTAACAAAGGCATATTTCCAAAGTCCAAATTAATTGACTTTAGCTGCTGCTTTCGTAACTTATGGGTTAGTCAATCAAACTAGCTACCAGTATGAACAATTGCCCTAATTATATCCCACCCTTAGTTAAACCTCCATCTTCCACATCATGTCATCAATGCTGTTACTATGTGCTTTCTCCAAAGCTGCAACTTTTGCCCGATGTGCTGCCACAGATATGGCACTTTTTTCCCTTTCATCTTGAGAAAGCTCGCAAGCCTCACTGATAGAACCTGACTTTAAGTCTGCCGGAGGTATAAAACAATCAACTGAGAGGCCTGGAACATTGAATGCAACCTCCTCAATTGTCCAAACTTCTTCCATCTTTGTCATGGTATGGCTCATAGCCACCTCACCAAATCTGTAAAGGGTCACCACAGATCTGCCTGAGTGAGCAATCATGATCCCCTCAACAGGCCTATAATGATCAAGGGATGAGTTGATAGTGGTTTCCCAGTAAACTGCATCACCACCATTGGATTGGATTCTTGTGAGATGTGAATCCTCTATGTAAACAAGAAGTCCAGTTCTTTGACTGAAGTAGCCAAATAGGACATGCCTCACGATCTCTGCTGGACCCTCACTCCTAGCCGTCAGTGTCTGAGGATCAACACATAACTTGAGTATAAAACAATCCTCCCCATTAATCTTTTTCTCCCCTATGCACCTTGCATCAGCAAACATACTAGCCGTGGTTCTTGGATCAAGACCCTAAAATTCAAAGTTATAACAAACAAGTCAATTAACAAACTATCAAAATGAGAAACCAAAACTTAAGATAACAGAGCAGAATGTCAAAAGAACTTAACCTGAAGCACACGGCGAAGAGGTCTAATAGGGCCTTTTGCGGTATGGGCACCGAGCCAAGGCGTATGTCTCCAGACAAGCTTCCCATTGCAGCCAGCGTGAACCTTACTACCCCCAACAGCAAGCTCAACATACCACATATCAGGACTCATCTGCCAAAGAACAAACCCTCCAGATTCACCACCATTACGGTTCTTCACGACCCTTGTTGGTATCCCAAATTCTGAAGCTACCATTTTAAGCTTTCCCATTGTATATGCATTTCTAACGGAGCTTTGCAGCTTCTGCCCACCAGATGCCGCTATATACTGCTGCAATATATACTGTGCTGAGGACGTCTCCTGAAAACCATAAGAGATGTGAAATTGTAAAGATTAATAAAAATCTTGTTAAAGCATAAGAACACGGAAACGAAGTTGCATATAGTAAAATCCAAACATTTACTTGCCCCAACGAGCACAACGATTTCGGACTGTAATTTAAAGAGAAAGAGAGAGAATTACAATGGGTGTGTCTTTAATGCTTAGAAGAGGCAAAGGGTCCGCGGTGGCCACGTGCACCGGGGCGAGCGGCGCACCCATGACCCCAAGCAAAAGTCTCAAATCGGACCTCCTGTAGGACGCCGTTCCCGCCGCGGATGGAGCTCTCGATAACTGCCCTTTCACCCATTGCCCGAGACCCGACCCTCCCCGTTTAGCCTCTCCTTCTCCTCCGTTAGGATCGGGCCCTTCCATAAGCGGCGTCAGCGTCGGTCTCAAGCTCCCCGATCTCCCAATCGCCGGCTCCACCTCAGCACTGTAGTTACTCTTCCTCCTCCGCAGCAAACTCGTTATCGGAGACCGTGAACGCGACGGCGACGCTGAACGTGACCGTGATCGCGACGGCGACAGTCCGCGAATTACCTCATCTTTCAAAGCCGAGAAGAAGCCTTGCGCCTTTTCCATTTCAAACACTCAACAATTCAACCCAGGAAAGAGAGAGAGAGAGAGAGAGCTGAGTTGCTCACTGCAAATACTGTTTGTGTGCAACTCTTCAGTCCTCACTCTTTGTTTACTTTTAGTACAGCTGTGAGCGTTTCACAGGATTACAATCACTCCCCACTTTCCATTTCCTTTTCTTAATTACTTTATTAGTTATTTAATCCCAAACTCTAATTGACTAGTTCTCACAATTAATAAATTTACCCTTTCAATATTTTAATTAAAAAGTTAATAACTTAACTGAAAAATTAATTAATTGAAAATTTTTACCATTAAAAAGTTCAAATCAGCATAAGTTTTAAAATATTTTTTTAAAACGGAGGAGCTCGCAATTGCTTCCCTACGCACTGGATAAATCTTTAGATTGATGTAATAGCTTGCAAATCACGTCAACTGAATGGTTCATATTAGACAAACCCTATACGATAAGCTCGATCAAAAGAGCGTATATAGGAGCAATCAAATACATAACCTTTTAGCTCCATCCACTTCTACTCTTATATTGTTATGCTTTTATCAAATTTTTTCAAACCTTGCTTGATTTTAGACTGATAGTATGTAATGATGACATCATTAACTTTATGATAAATAAGGAATTACAGTTTTCATCTCATATTCAATTAATAATGTGTTATTTTTAGAAAATAAAATCTAATTATGTTATTTTGGTTTAATAAGAATTTACTTTTTCTTCATTTTCCTTCTTTTTCACTAGATTCGACGTAAGCATCGCGCGTGACAAGACCAGCGTGGGCTCAGGTGGAAAACGAATAGGAAACGGTTCTGGTCTAGTGGGGCCACTGCCGCATAAAATCGAAACATAAAGGTCGGCTGCCCAAAAGAGCACCCTTCTTTCCTCTCATTGCACCGTAAATCCCAAACCTTCCAAGCGCGTGGAGACGAGCTTCCCTCGTTAAAACCGAATCGCGTGGTTGGTGGCATATGTTCCCTTCCCGCGAATAGCAGTTCCCACTCGCTGGAACTTTTGACTTACTCTTGCGTGATACGCATTGACTAGTGTAATTTCGTTAAATAGGCACAAAAGTAGGGAGAAGCTGTCATCCTTACAACATGAGTCCTTACTTCATACATAAGTATTTCCATTATTGAATTCTTTTTTTACATAGTGTTTTAAAAAGATTTTAATTACGAGAAGATATTTTTAAATTATTCATACCTAAATTAATTTTTGCTCGAATGAGATTGATCCCTTACGAGAAGTAAAATTTTGACTTTAAATTTTAAACGACTGTATATATGAGAAAAATTCAAACCTTCAATTTTACTTAAGCTAAGAGAGCCCTTTACTAACTCACCTATATTTTAAGTTTTCATTATTAAATTATGGTTGTTAGCATGAACAATCTTTGAGAGTTACGAATAGTATTTTAGATGAAGGTATCTCTCATTGAGGCGACGTAAGAAGATAACGTGTGGGAAATTTAGAAATGAAAAAGGAAATCACAACTATGTTCCTAAAGTTCGAATATTTAATTATGAAAATGAATACGTAGGTGAGCAAAGATATCGTGTCACTAATTCCTAAAAATTGAAAAAGACACTTTGGCCATGTGAAATCGATGAAAAGCGTGGCTGTTCGGGCTCAAGCTCTACTTTTTTTTTTTTCAGTTTTTAATTTTTAATTTTAATTTTAATTTTTTATTTTTTAAATAAAAATAAAAACCGGCGTTGCTATTAATATAGTTATATTTTTATCACTGATAATGATTACATATTAGATAAAACTTAAAGATAAATTATTTTTATATAAATATATTTATTTAATCTCTTATATAATATTTATTAAAAAATTATTAATAAAATTATGTTATTTTAATAAGATAAATAATTTAAAAACTAATATTTATTTAAAATATATTTTAATTATTAAATTAAATTTTATTTGAATATTTATGTATTTTAAATTTAATTATATTCATTAATAATTATTAAATTTTAATTGCATATAAACTAATTATAAAACTTAAATAAAATACAATTATTCATATTTTTATTGATAAATAATTTTCATTTATTAAATATATAAACTTGAATTAAATTATTCATAATTTTATTAATAATTAAATAATATATATTCAAATGATAATAAATCAGATTACTAAAAAAGTAGAAATAGGAAAAAAATTTACTTTTTATAGTTTTCATAATTTTTAAAAACAGGAAGAAAACAAAATTAAAAACACAAATTAAAAACTGAAACAAACATATTTTTTTACTGAATTTGAAAATAAAAACAAAAAATCAAAAGCAAAATAAAAGCAAATACCCCTAATGTAATCATTTTTTCTAATACGATATCATTTTATATTTGAATGTGTATTAGAGCATAAACATGTTAATAGAAGACAGAAGATTTCATCCGTCATGTTTTGGAGCACAGAACGGTGAATTCTTTTACTTTATTTCTTTTTTGGGTTGTGATTACGGGGAAGAACAATTTGAATCGATTTTGTTTTGGTAAGAGCCAATTGAACCGGTTTGTTAAAGGATTTAATTATTTTAAGAAACCAATTTATTGTAAAATATAATATTTTAAAATTAAATCAAAAGTTAAATCAATAAGATAAAAATTTAATGTTTAAAAAGATTAATCGGTATTAGATCGTCGTAAAGTTGACTACGATTGAATAAAATAAAAAAATTTGAGATATAATTGAAAGATATTATTTTTTATATACAAAAGAATTTAAAGTTTAATTTAAAAAATTGTTAAATAAAAATTAAGTAATTTATTTTTATTAGATTTGAATAACAAAAGTTACTAAAATAATTGACCTGAGAAAATTAAAAACTGAATAAAAAATTAAATTGTTCAAAATTTTTAAAATTCGAAAATAGCATATTTTAGTTATGTTTAGTCAATTAGTTTAATTAAAAGATGTAGATTAGCTAAATTTAACTAGTTAATTTAATTAAATATGTCATGTATAAGTATTTAAGATTTTTAAAATACGTTGGTAAATTTAACTGAAATATTAATATTAAATTATAATTAGAAAATTTTAAAATTTTGATTATTTAATTATCGATTTTTAAATTTTAAGATATAATTTTAAAATATTTTTCATTTAGCCCTTCCTTTATTTGATTTGACATTTTTGCATGTGATTACTGAGATGCAAACTAGCAAATGTGATGCGATTACTGCAAAGATCTAATGGGTTTGTCTTGTAATGATTAAATATAATTCAAAATCTGCATCATCACGATTCACTTTATGCTAGAGTTAAACACAAAAGACATCCACTTGATTGTTTCTTCGTAAAATTTGTCTCATAACACAGATTACCTACGTAACAAAGTCTGCTCGGTACTATTTGTGTTTGGTGTATGTGTGTTGGCATCTCTTGAGTGTGATGCCTCAGACATATGATTTAAATATTCTAAATCATGTTTATGAGAATAAAACAAGATATTTTAAAAAAATATTTATTTGAGAATTTAGATTATTCTCAAAATATAACATACCACTTTTATAAAACATATGTCCGAACGCATCGACAATTATTCGATAATATACTTAACTAGGATGGCATGTTAAGATTACCTCATTATTGGAGGCATCACCTATCAAAAGCATTTCAAATATTCATTTCGAATCATTCCATATACAATCATATTAAATCGTAAATGTCTTTACACTTAAGAGTTCACCTATGCATTTGACAATAGGTGAGAAATGCCATTCTTGATGCAAAATGACTAAAGACATCTGCAGGTATAACTGATTCTGACTACTAACTCATGTCTAATTGTAGTAGCTATATTCCAATTTCAAGTGCAAGGGAGTTCTAGCTTCTAAGGCCACTAAATAGAATTTTAGTATTGTCATTTTAAGAACAAAAATAACTCAAAGGTATGATCAGGGTATAATGTAAGTAAGTTTATTTTGTGAATGAAATGACAAAATTTGATCATTTTGAATACTTGTGTTATGTATGATGTTTTAATAAGTTAATGTGATTGTTCTAACATGTCATTCTCATAGGCTATATTATTGAATATCCTTTGGATGTTTCGGCATATGTTCTATGGAAGTGGTATGTTACAATCTAAATTTTTTTTATCTAAGTATTAAAAATAAAAAATATATTTCAAGTTTATTATTTAATTCATTAAATAATTTTATTTAAATATATAATTTTTTGAACATTTATATTAAAAATATTTAATTTATATAAAATATAATTATAAAATTTTCAATAGAAATAGAAAAAGATATTATCAATGTTTTAATAACCAAATCGGAAGTTAAACCAGTAAGATAAGAAATTTAAGGTTTAAAATGCTCAACTAGTAGTAGATTATCATAAAACCAAATAAATCTTGAATAAAATTAAAAAATTTGAAATATGATTGAAAGAATGTCCTTATTCATCAAAGAATTTGAAGCTTATTTTAAAAAGTGATTGTTAAATAAAAATTAATTGATTTATTTTTATCTATACGAACTTATTAATTTATAAAAATTAATTGATTAATTCATAAATTGATCAGTTTTTAACAACAAAAGTTATTCAAATAGATCAAACCAGAAAGTTAAAAACAGAGCCAACAAATTTGACAGCTTAAAATTTTTGCGACTAAATCGATCGAATCAATTGAATTTTTTAATAATTTGATATTATTACTCTCACTCTCCTAATATTTCATTAACACTTGACATACCCTTCACAGCTATAACTGACGTTAGTGGTCAGTGCCAATGAATTATATTGTGAACAATCGACAAAATTCTTATTCCTTACATGAAAAGGCACCTCTTTTCATTGTTTCACTTTATTCTATTAACATTGAGAAAGTTGAGATACTACAATGCAATTTAATATACTCGTTTGGGAGCAAACTTTTTATACTACATGCAAATTGCATAGATATGTGACCATGTGGAATTCTGCCACATCTATAAAAAAGCACTGTTATGTATTTCTTTTTAGTAGGCATGGGATTACCTTTTTCACAAGATGAGATTTTTTTAAAGTGGTTCAACATTCTTATTCTTTAACCAGAAGTCTTAAGTTTGAGCTTTAGAAATGGAGAAATCTATTTGGCTAACATGTACTTTATTTCTTACGGACTGACTTGGTGTGAGCGAGGATAAGTTAAGGTATAAATAACTTAAAAATGCTTTCTTAAAATTAAAACCCTCTTAAAATATCTTGTGATTTAAAAAAAAAAACATGAGATTTCTTAGTAGACCATCGATCCTACGTGTTCCCACGAGTAGATTTTGTATGAGAATGCATGCATGCATAATTGGAGTAGCTCATGACTTCAACTTTTCTTTTTTTTTTAACACTCTTTCTCTCCTACGTAAGGTCTTATAATTATACAAATTTTCAGACTCTACATTTGATTTATGAACAATCTTTCTATTAATTAGTGATAAAATTGAACCTCCTCAAATTTCATGTTTAGTTGGATTTTTACCCGATCGTCGTGTTTGTTATTGTTTTTATCGTCCAGACTCTATACATCGGTGAAAATTTTACTGAGTTGTTATTATCATATCATAATCTTTTTTTATAAAAAGTCTCAAATGTTATAAATCCTTTTATAATTATAATTTTGTTTATTTACTAATGTGCCAATGCTAATTAATTAGATTAATTGATAATCTAAAATTTTGTTGAACACTCTACAACTCCACCAATTGTTAGGATTAAGTATTTTTTTGTTTTGGTTGCCTACGAGATGTTTTAAGAGGGTTCCAACTATAGGAAGGCATATTTAAGTCATTTATTCTTAGATTAATCTCCGCTCGAACTGGGTAGGTCCCTTGCAGGAGACAAAGTTCCAGTTCTAAATTTTAAACGATTATATATATGAGAGCAATTTGAACCCACAAGTTTATTTAAATAAAAAAAAATTACCAACTCACCGGTACCCTAAAGTAAGGTTTAAGTATTTTACCATTAACAACTATAATTGATAGTTGAAACAATGTGTATTCCGTGGAATAGTCAAATGAAAAGCAATCTGTATTCAAATCTACCTTGGGTCCTGAGAAAAACAAAGATCATGTCTACTTTATAAGCACATAATTTCAATTCAACTGAAAAAGTTGGGTGCACGTGCTTGATAAAGTAAAGAGAAAGGGTGTTGGTGGTGTGTGAACAGGGTATGGACCCAGGGAAGACCTTGTCGAGCTCATCACAATGTATGCTTTTACTTTTTAATTTGTTTAGGAGACCGTGGGCCTAATGAGAAGAGCTTCAGAGAGACGGAGCAATGGCATGCGCTTGATGTCCTTTCTCTGTAAGGATGTTAAGAGGGTCAAGAGAAGGTGTAGGATACCAGGGTCGTCGTCTTCAATTTCGCAGCACCACGTACTATAAAGAAGCATATTCGTCTGCATGTTGCGTTCCACTGACTTATATCTGCTGCTTGGTTGACCAGTTTTGATCAGTAGAGATCTTTATTTAAAGTAGCTTTTTTAAAAAGTGAGTTTATTATTTAATTTTTATTTAAAAAGAGTTTTTTTAAAATATGTTTCATATAACTGACTGCGATGACATAAAAATAAAAAATATTTTTAATTTTAACTATATTTTATTTTGTAATAAAAAATATTTATGCATATAAATATTATTTAAGGTATATTAAATAATATGCAAAGTATAATTTATTAATTATTGTATGATTTTAAAATATATAAAATATAAATAAAAATATATCTAACCAAATCAAATATATGGATTATAACATAAGTAAAATTAATATCAAAAATAAATATTAAAATATATAAAAATATCCAAATAATATGACATAAATCTCAAAATAAATATTCAAGTTGAGTAAATAGTTAAATACAAAATAAATTATGCATTTTATTGTAATACAAAAAAATTTACAATATATTTTCTCGCATCATTCATCTTGTCATTTTGTGCAGTGACGGAGCTGTGTTTTAGGAGAAGGGGGCCATGGCCCCCCTTTTTAAAATTTTTTTAAAAATTACTTATATAATTAAAATTTTTAAAATTACAAATATAAGTGGCCCCCCTTTAAAAAAAATCTATTAGATGTTGGCCGTCGGCTCCCCTTAGAGTTGAGTCTGGCTCCGTCCATAATTTTGTGGTTCGTCATCTTCATCATAAAGAGAAACTCTTCATCCTTTTAAGCATTCAACCTTATAAAATTATGAATAGTCATTGAAACAATTACAATTTTAACTTGCTTTGGAGAAAGGAAAAACTGGGCATTTAACGTAAAATTTTTCACTTATTTTTTCAAACGTCAAATGTTCTTTCGATTGTGTATTTTAAAAAATAATGCGCATGATTGAATATTTCTTTCTAATGTGCATGATTGAATATTTATTTCGATCCTCTTAGAAGACCAACACATTGAAAATCATGAAGATGATACCTCTTACCTTTGTATAGTCCTAAATAACTTTGCATGTGTGGATATCCTACATCTACCAAATAATATTTCCTTACATTATAAATTAAAAATAAATAAATAAAGAAGTAGTGAATTATTAAGAATAAATAAAATAAAATAAAAATGTATAAAGTTTTAATTCACAAACCTCTAGG
>JANZLD010000236.1:72422924-72435690 GCA_026413575.1 Erythroxylum carthagenense
AAAAAAAATAAAAAAGGAAATTAAAAGGAGACTTGTCGACAGACAACTTGGTGGTCGTTGGTGGTAGCTCGCTGTGTCGATTTGTGAGAGACTTTGGTGGTGGATCATGACCATGGAGGTGTCGGCTATGAGAGCTTCGCAATATAGGGAATTTCTGGATGATTATACACATGAAGGAGTAGATGGGTGATTTGTAGGTATTATAAGAATTATGTGTAAATACTGAAGGCAAAAGTGACTAAAAAATAGATTCATTAATTAATCTGAAAAATCTACTTTAAAAAGTCATTGGGATACTTTTTTAGTTTTATTTTGGCTACCAAAGAACCCATATCTATTAAAGAAGTGCTTTTTATTCTAGAACCAAACACTTATTTTTCTTTAAAAATGGCTTTTGTTATAGAGAAAAAGAGCTTATTGATCTCCCAAAAGTCCATCCAAATAGATGCTTAAATTGGAAGTCTTTAATGAAAGACGCATTTTATGTTGGTTCTGTTTGTTTTAATTTGTGATATTTGATTTTTGTTTTAATTTGATTTTTTATTTTATAATTTATAAAAATCGTAAAAATATGTTTATCTTTTATTTTTGTCATAATCTGTTTCATCGATAATGATGTATGAGAATACATAAAATTCAAATAAAATAGGTTTCAATGATTAAATATGTATTAACAAATAAATATCAATTTATAAATAAATATTTATTTATTTTAATCAAATAATTAATATTTATTAATACATATTGTATAAGATATTAGAATAAAATTATTCCCTTAATTAATTTATAGAATAATTTCTCTCTAAATTTTATATAGTATTAAATTATTTATTAATAATAATATAACTATGTATTGATATTAATAACTAAACATAATTTAGCATTTATTTGAAAAATTCACAAATTAAAAATAAGAGACTAAATTTAAAGTCTAAAAAACAAATATAAAAACAAAATCAAACTAGAAACTAACTTTTTCTATGTTTCATTCCAACTTTCTTAATCTTATTTCCAATTATTTTTATTAAAATTATTATATGACTAATTGTTATGTATATATTAGAGTTTGTACAATTGGTTTTGGTTTTAACTTAAATGAAATTATAAAAAATATATGTTTTTTATTTTATTTATAATATAATTAAACATTACAAAACTTTAGCATTGCCTTGATATCCTCTTGTTTTAGGGTGATCCTCTTATGTCAAATTATAGTGTGGGCCCTCTTACTTTTTTTTTTCTTTTAAGCTATATTTGGTTGGACGTGAAGTTTTAATATAATGAAATAAAATAATTTATAATGAAATGAAATGTAAATAGATGTAATATCAGAAAATTTTTGTTTAGGAAAGGCAGAAGAGTTCATAATATAATATAGTGAAATGTTATTTGGAAGAAGAGTTTACAATGTAACATGGTATAAAGTTATTTATCATTTTATATTTTATTATAAATCTCAAAATTAGAGGTTTTTATTTTTAATGTTTACGATGAAATATGATGTAATATAAAAATTTCATTTTTATCTCATTATATTCCATTTAATTATAAACCTTTGTTCCGAACGATGGAGTAATATTACGTTACATTTCATTTTATTAATAAACTCCCAATCAAATGTAGCTTTAATAAAATACATGTCATGTATCCCTATCTTTGTGTGGGCATTGCCACTTAGTTCATGTCCAACTGACCTGATTGGATTCTTATGTTTAATCAACATCAACCCTGTGGGAATAATTCGTTACTCCAAACTTGCGACGTTTCATCAACTTTATGCTCCATCTACAATTATGTACCATTATCATCATAATAATAATATTCTCTACACAGCCATTATGAATTTTTTTCAAAAGTATTATTTAAAATTTTAAAACCCATAAGTTTAGTTTACAATATTAATAATATTAATTAAATGTAATAAGTAATATTTTAAAAACAAACTAGAAGTTAAACCGATAAGACAAGAAATTTAATGTTTAAAAAGTTCAATCGATATTATATCATTATAAAATAGACTAAAAATTACAAAAAATTAAAGAATTTGAAATTTAATTGAAAGAGATTGTCCCTTTTTATTGAAGAATTTAAAGTTTAATTGAAAAAAGATATTGTTAAATGAACATTAATTGATTTAATTTAATTTATAAGAACTTATTGATTTATAAAAATTTATCGATGAACTAATAAATTGTTCAGCTTTAAACAAAAAAATTATTAAAATAAATCAAATCAAAAAATTAGACGAATCAAAATTTTCACGATTTAATTGACAGAATTGATTGAGTTTTTTAATCATCAGTAATAAATTAATAGTAATATAAATAATAATTAATTAATTCTATTATTAAAATTTGTTTAATATTTTATTAATATAGTTGAAATAGGATAATTTTAATCTATAGTTATCATTCAATAAATTATTTATTAAAATTTTAATTTTAAAAATGTATGAAAAGTGACAAGTTTATTAGTACAAAAATTGTATCACATACTTTTTTAAATTTTTATTCACTCTTTGCAAAAAGAAGTATATAAAATAAATAAAATTATAAAAAATAGTTTCTAGAATTAATAAAGTTTATTAAAAATGATAATATTATAATTCCTTTATTTATATTTATAAACAACCGTTTGAATTTGTTATGATCATTATCAGGTATATATATTCATCCTGTCAGTTTTTATGTATTTATTTTTTTAATTTATAAAAATAGTCTATTTATAATATAAAGATAAGGTTATATATTATTAGAAAATTTGATGACGACGATGAAGAAGAAGAGGAAGGAAAACAGATCCAATAAGCATAGAGGAAGTTTTGGTTAGTGGACTTGTTTGTTTGGCAGATACAAATGATACTGATATGATACGAGCCTGACAACTATGGGCTCGTAACCGTCAGAATCATTTGAAGGCTAATTTCAACTTTCCGAGTTCATATTTCACGGGCTCTGGTAAAACGTTGTAGTTGGCTCCGCTCACCGGTGATTCTCACTGTCTTCTGTTCGGATTCATAGTCCCATAGTCTACCTCGCCATGGCGTCCGTTGATTCTCCATTGTTTGACGTTACCACCTTGGAGCAGATGTAAGTCTGCTGGTTGGAATTGAAGTTTCCTTTCTTTGTTAAGAAATCAACTGGGCATTAGTCGCTTATGCTTTTGCTCTTTGTTGAGTTGTAGATTTTGAATTTCGGTTTACAAGCTTTTGAATTTTGATCTTTTATGGTGCCTGGGTGCATGAATTGAAAGGGGAATTCAATTATTATTAGTTTCTAATGTGAAGTATATAACTGTTCATTAGCACAATTTTACTTTTCTGTGGTTGATTTCTGGTTTAATAATATGAGGCAGTGATTCATACTGCTGGAAGTGCGTGGTTATTGTAATTTGTTAATCATTTCTACTTTAAATGTTTGGGGATATAATTTTCGAGGTTTGACTCCAATTAGTATTCTATTGTTCGGTTATTCTCTTAGGTATTGTGAGTCCTGCCAGATACATGGGGTCCTTCCTAATAGTGCAATTTTGTCTGGGTTTTTCCAGGTTCGTGTCACTATAGATGCTTTCCTCAGAAGAGCTCAGATGATCAATTTATCAAATAATGACGTGATTTGCTATTTTTTAATTCTTATGAGAAGTTATTTTTTGCTTGACATTCAGGCACAAGTTCAGAAGTCCTGCAACCAGATTTGTAGCCTGGATATCTTTCTGGATGACTTCAAAGATACCGATTTTCCTCCTCTTTTTGATCTATGTATAGCAATTGAGACTTCGGAGGTTCAAGCAGTTGACATACGTAATGGATCATCCTGCTTGCTCAGGGGAGAACATGTTTTATCTTTGATGCATGCTGTTAATCAAAAGCTTCGAGAAGCTGTTCTTCGAGATTCACCATTTGGAAAAGACTTCTTAAGGTGGGCAGTTGTGCTTATATCTTCTATCAAGCAAGTTATCTTTACCTTTTTAGTTTCATCAAGTACACAGTTGCATCATTTCCTCCACTATTGGAATGATAATAGAATATGATATCATTGTGAGGGGTATGCAGGTCATTTATAAATTGGCATGCAAATTAGGTTCATGCGAATTTCCCTTGAATACTGAGATTCTGTTTAATGTACTTGACGTGCTTGACCATGAATCTGTTTTGAATCACTTTTGCTGTTCCATCAGTTAGTGTTTAATGGCTAAGATTCTCTATCTTGGGAATAACCATGTGGCGGTAATTCCCTTTTTGTTTTCTGTGATGGTTTGGAAAGTTCTAAAATTCTACTCAATCTTGAGAAGGGGGTTATATTAATTGTCTAGAGCCTCTTTCTGACTTAGGAAGGATGGATAGTATATAATATCAAGTCTTTCTCTAGTGAAAGGGTGCTTCCTTTTACTTGGTGGGAGCCTCATGGTGCCGCAGAAAATATCAATTTTCTATTTTCTTAAAAGAGTTTGGATGGAAAAAACTAAAAGAAGCTGAAAGTCCCTGCACTCCAAAAATCGTGCTACAGCATGAGCTCCTCTTTGCCCAAATATGAACTTAGGGTGGCATGACCGGTCAATGTTACTAACATGAGTGCAGTGTGCGATAGCCCTCTCTTCCCGACAAAAAGAATCTAATGTTTTTTTGGCTAACATACGTGGACCTCTCACTTCACATTTATTGTTTAATCTTCTTAAATGGGTTTCACTCTCAGGGAACTTTCCCAAAAAGGCTCCACGTGCCAAGTTTTGAACTTGAGGTCTTCACATATCCGGCAACTCAACATGGTTGGTGAATTCAGGAGAATACGCATTCTGAATCTTGATTTCAGTATATCGCTGACTAGTTTTCGGGAGGATTGTTTTACTTGCATGCCCAATCTAATTTGCCTGTCAATGTGTGAGACAAAAATTGCAAATCTCTGGACGACTGTTGCTGCACTTTCTAAGCTTTCATCTTTAGTGGAACTCAGTTTCCAAAAGTGGGTATTCTATTCAGCATCATCAACTGAAAAGTCAGATGATGAAACTGAATTTGGTCAGCCAAACAGTCTATCTGAAATTGAAGAACAATCTTTTGGCATGGTTGCACATGGAAATGCTAATTTAGGGGCTGAAGAGGTAGTTGCAAATATGTATTCTTACAGTAATGTCAATATAAATCAGGAAGTACAAAGCATGAGTGAGGATTTGTCAGATGATAGTGACTTCGATTTTTCACATCATATGGAAGAATTTGATTTCAGAGAGCCAACATCGAGTGCATACAGTATATCAAATGGACAACTGCGTCCACATAATGAGGTAATACTTGTACGTTTTATTTAGGTACTTCAAAATTTCAACAATGGGATCAGAATAAAACATGTGGATCCATATAAGACAAATAAAGGAACTGACATGCGTATTAGGAAATTTATGGAGTTTGAGAATTATTTGTTACAAGGTTGGGTTTAGGCAATTATTGGATCTAATTGTATTTTAGTCTTTATTCTTGACATGTCCTCTTGTATTTGAAAGTTTGTTTTTTTTCCTTTACTTGTTTCCCGTTTTCAATTGGGAATGTATTTTAGTGTTAAGCAATTTTGTTTAGGTTTTCTGGTATTCGATATACCTTCCTTTTCAATTCCTACTGTTAACACTTATTTGCATTCAAGATAATGCTTACTTTACAAAATCAAATTCTATCTTTAAAATCATTTAATTCTCAGCTTTTGCTTTTGCAGAGCTCATTGAGAGAGTCTTCAGTGGGTTCTTTTATGGGTGATATTACAGATTTTGCTTCAACATATGTTCCTTGTCATGCTTCACCAATATGCTATGAAAAACATTACAGAGAGTACACAATTGCATCATTGCCCCATCTAAATGTTTTGGATAACCTGCCCATTAGAAAAGCTGAAAGGGAAAGCGCTGCTGTAATATTCTCAGATTACTTTGAGTACTTGCCTTATAATCGGAAACATAAAGAAAGCATAATGAACATCTTTCATAAACGTGAATTGAAAGCAAGTCAAAGAACCAAAAGCCAAAAGCATGTACATTCTTATGGAAACTCACAATATTCCTATACTCGCTCTCTTTGTGCTGCCAAAGTAGGATCTTCTGCTTGGCCTTTCTTGCATCCACTTTCTATATCAGGGAATGATCTAGGGAATGCAAATAGTAGCTTTCGTCCCAGGCAGTTTGAATACCACCCAACAATCTCTAGCCTCATGGTATTTGGGACTGTAGATGGTGATGTGGTTGTTGTAAACCATGAGAATGAGAAAATAGTTGGTCATATTCCTTCTCTTGGAGCAATGAACAGTGTATTGGGACTCTGCTGGCTCAAGAAGTATCCCTCCAAGGTACTATTGCTTCATGGATGTGTGGAAGATAAATTATTTTACTCTATAAGCATGCATATATTTGCCAGTTATGCTTGTACATGCTGTTGTAAATGCAAGGCATGTGGGAATTAGTTTACATATTCAGCAGCAATTATATTGCAATTAATTAAAGTATATGCATGCGTTATTTTAGACTTTAGTTTTAATGAAATTGAAGTCTCATACAACTAAGGATAAATTCTGCAAGATTTGAGTCATCATAATTCATACTGGCTGCTGCTTCTGTTAAAAACGCATTAGGGATTCTACCAAGTTTCAGGGATTACTAGATTTCATTTATGTGGAATTCACTGATTAATTACACTCATACATAAACGTGATCATGTGTGCTACTGGGAATTTCTTTGTTTGGTGATGATTACTATTGGTAGATGAATAGTTTCTAGCCAAGATGCTTATGCTTATCAAATTGTATATCTTTGTCTCTGTGCATGTTTAAAGTCTGTAACAGCAAAAACATGTGGTATGGGTGATTACAAAGGATTTCTTTCCTTAGGAGATAAAATTTCTCCCAGCAGTAATTAGGTTGCTTGTAACATAGATACTCGCAAGTGTTTGGGCCGATTTTTACTCCGCATAATACAGTTAATATTTTTTATTTTCAAGTTCCTTTTGAGCATTCACATGTGCTTATCATGTCCATTTTCCCTGTGGATTCACAGTTAATAGCAGGCTCAGATAATGGTTCACTCAGATTATATGACATTGAGAATATGCCCACATTAGTTACAGGCATGAATCCTGGTAGTGGGTCTGTCACCTTTGATGACTTTGACCAGTTGACATCAGTTCATGTTAACTCAACGGACGAACTGTTTCTTGCAAGTGGATACTCAAAGGATGTTGCTTTGTATGACCTCAACCATGGGAGGCGCATACAAGTGTTCACTGATATGCACAGAGGGCATATCAATGTCGTTAAATTCTCTAACCACATGCCGTCAATTTTTGCTACTTCGTCATTTGATCATGATGTCAAACTATGGGACTTGAGACAGAAGCCTATAAGGCCTTGCCACACTAGTTCAAGTTCTAGGGGAAATGTGATGGTTTGCTTTTCTCCAGACGATCAATATCTTCTTGCGTCCGCTGTTGACAATGAGGTACCATATAGTTCATCTACTGCATGATTAAGCTTGTATATGCACATTTGTCGAGTAGATCTCCGAATCTTAGTTAGATCTCTACCAGATTTCGTTGTCCGGAATTCATATTAACCTTAAAATTCTAATGGATACAAAAGGATAGCAATTAAGCTGTGGAACTTGATCATTGATAGCCCTGCTTGCTGGTTAGATGGCAACAGATTCAGTTATGCTATATTAGATTAGGGATCTGTTGTTGATCCTGTGTCCCTTTTGATGTAAACAAATTTTAACTGCAGAGATTGTTGATGATGGATTTCGTTGTGTGCTTTTGGTGCAAATCTTGAACTATTGCAAGTCTTCTTACGGAACTATCTCTTTTTGTCAAGCGTATCACTGGTTTCTTATTTTCTTTTTGTTGCTCTTTAGAAAAAAGTTACATAACTGTTGATATTAAAATTGACTTTGTTAGGTCCGACAACTTCTGACTGTTGATGGAAGACTTCACTTGAGTTTTGAGATAGCAGGCATAGGAAGTCCACAAAATTACACTCGATCTTATTACCTGAATGGGAGAGATTATATTATAACTGGGAGCTGTGATGAACATGTCGTTCGTGTATGTTGTGCTCGAACTGGAAGGCGACTTAGAGACATATGTTTGGAGGTAAATTATATCCATGTTTAATATTTTGTGAGAAATCCTTAGAGAAATAATGTTGCCTCAAAGTTAGTATTTTGAATTGGGAAATCCATTCATACCTTTGCAAAAGTGAGCAAAACTATTGAAAAATGTAATAGGAGTCCCTTTGTTCAGATGTGGCTAGATAAACATCAAAGTGTGAAGTATGGGTATATCGTTATCAAGCACGTCTACATGAATCATTAATGCTATTTGTTCTTTACTCAACTTGTTGAAATATTTCCTTATTCAACTTGACATTTCTGTACTTTTTTTTTTGATGAACTTTTTAGAATTTTAATGATGAGTGGAACTTCTTATTAATGTTGTTACAGTCCATAATTTACATGATGCATATGCCTACATGTAGGCACATGTGCTGCATACAAAATGAGACCTATGAGGATTATAAAGGAATCCCAAAGTGATTCAATTCGAATATGAAAATTCAGCTATTAGTCAAGACACTTGAATTTCTCTCTTTTCTTTCTGGGTTGAAGACCTTGAAAGTAACTTGCAACTAAGATTACTCATGCAGTCAACTATGTTCTTTTTTTGTCTCTCTCTCTGCACATACACATATTTTGGGACACTGGAAGAAGGATTTGGCAGTTGATTTGAAGAATGCATTTTGAAGTTGTAAAAGGAAAAACCAAAGTTGGACTGGTATGCTTAATTTTGGGCTTGGGTGATGCTTATCATTTACTAATTGCTTGGTTCAAGAAAAGAGAAAGTGAAAAGAAAACAGCGAGTAAGATCTGAGAAGAATGGACATGAGCTGCATAGGGAAATTTGAGTTTTGGGAACATTAAAAAACACTCAAAGTTGCGGAGAATGGGGAATAGTTTGAAGGAGACGATCTCTTTGTGTTTTTAAGGATTGGCTGTTATGTGTTGGAGTATAATACTCTTCTCTTGCATATGCATTCAAATTCCAGGTTTACTAAGAACTTTTCATCAAATCCTGAGCATCTTACGCTCTATCCTCAATTAGCATTCCATATTTGTGCAGGGACGAGGACTGGGGACTTCCATGTATGTTCAGTCTTTGAGGGGTGATCCTTTCAGGGTGAGTTTTATGTTGTCACAGATTCTTGATTTACTTAATTGTAATGTTAAGACTTTGGAAAGTGTGTTAATGAAAACTTTTATGTTGTGCGTATTTTACCAAGGGGTACTAATATTCCCCTCTCTCATAAACGTCAGCTTGTTGCAGGACGTTCATAGCTGAGTCCACTGTACGCTCTTTCTTGTGTGTTTTGTTATTTCGTCTCTAACAATATTTAGAAGCACATTCTAGAAACTAAATCATTCGTAGTGTTTTGAGGAAGCTTTGGTTATCAATGAAAGTCCATTCCATTCAAGGAGTACCTTCTATTGGTTACATTGGTTTCTGAGAATTCGGTAATCACAGAAAGCTAATACCTCTTATATATTTTTCTTTCCATGTAACTAGGATTTCAACTTGAGCATCTTGGCAGCTTATATGCCTCCCAGCTCAAAGTCCGAAATAGTTAAGGTACATTTGTTCTTGATTTCCTCTATCTGTTTCTATGATTCTTTCCCCAGAAATGTCAGCCTAGAATTCCTTGGAGACGGTAATAAAGTTTCTTTCATTTTGCAGGTGAATTTGCTTCAATCATGTGACAATGCCAATGAGCAGTCCCACAGTCGACATTCTTGCCTGTCCAGAAGCATGGGAGGTTGATGTACAGAAACGTGTGAAGGGGCTCATGTCCTAAAAGGGTAGATATGGCACACAATCAAAGTTCTTGGAAATGATAGACTACCCATTTTGTACTATAATACATCCACCATCCAACCAAGAGAGTATCACAGCTAATGTTCATCGTACTAAATGAGAAAATAAAAAATAATCAACTGTGAATAGCCTCATAAATGATGTTCCATTTGATATTTAGAGGTGACCCAAGTTGTACGGTGCCGAGGGAAAGCTAAACAAGAAACACAACTCGGGTAAGTAACAACTTGAGAATTGATATGTATGGATTCCAAGATCAAAAGATAAAAAACTATCCTTACTATAATGCATAAATTGAAAAATATGATAAATATAGTTTGATTGTTCTTAGTTAGTACAACATTGTTTTTTAAATTTTAGTCAACTCAATGGCTACCTTTGATTCCGTCACGTTAATCGACAGTAGGACCTTGAACAAGGATTTTAGTATATACTATAATAATACTTCTTCATGTGAATAACTGGTAAAGCTTTGATCACATAGTAGCTTTTGGAAGAGGGGAAGAAGGACTAGGGAGGGTAGAGACTACATATGATGAGAGTAACTTAAACAAACCAAAAGCTCTCATGAGCTAAAATCAACAGACTCTATATTGTAACATTCAAGAACACCATTTCTGTATTAACCAGTGTTTTAAAAACTGGACCGAACCGGCCAGTCGGACCGGAGAACCGATAAATCGGAGCATGAAACGGTCCGGTTTAGCCCGTAATTTTTGTGAGTGATTGACTCATTTATTTTACGGTAGGACCGGTAAAAACCGTTGAACCGGTGAGAGAAAGAACCGGTCGGTCCATTTAAAATGCCTTAATTTTGATGATTTCAACTTGAATGAATATTATGATTAGTGATTTTTGTTTTAATCTTTTTAATGAAATACAACTAGTGAGTTTTGTTATTTTATTTTGTGTTGTATTTGGCAAACTTTACAAAAACTTGTATATTTTAAAGTTTGAAAGTTTAAGTTAAGTTTACAATTAGATAAATAAATAATTAAATAGTATGTTTAAAAATTATCTTATATATCTAATATATAAAATAAAAATTTATATATTTATTAGTCACCGGTTCGACGACGGTTGAATTCCGGTTGAACCATTAACTCTTAAATCAGTTGCTTCTCCGGTTCAGTCACCGGTCCGATTTTTAAAACATCGGTATTAACAAGCTGTGTGAGACACATTCACTGGTGATAATTTTGATTCTGGTAGACTCAGAAAACCAGGTTTAGAACCTAATGCCTCGACTTCCTGTTCCTGGTCCTAAACTGATTTTAAGGTTTTCTGAAAGCAACATGCAGGAATGGTTACCTGCAGCATGGAGCCACAACTCTGACAGAAGAACGTACTAGAAAAGCTTCTTGACAGCTCATCCTCATTTGAAACCGCGTGGGCAGAGGACCTAGTCCACGGCCAACTGCTCATAATGTGCCTAGAAAAGCTACAGCTGTGCTCCCTGCAGCCAATTTATTATATCATTGATACTCTACGAACCTCAGCTGCCACCTCACTTGGGTCACCAGTTTTACTTGCTACTGCGATTATAAATTCCCACTTAGCCTCTTACTTCTCCTCATTCCAACACTGATCCAAGCCTCGCTCACTCTCCTCAAAAGGGTATTATTCTTGTAAGCTACTGTCGCAGCTCTCGAAATAAGAGAAAAGAAAAAGCAGGAAAGATGAAGGTCCTTTTTGCTACTTTGCTGCTGTGTATTCTCCTCCTAAGCTCATCTTTCTTGGAACCTGCCATGGCTAAGCCACGTAAGAACAACTTCTGAATTCTGCTATTTAACTCACTGCAACGTTGATTAGCCATGGGGAAGACGATAATCACTGTTTCTTATGTTCTTCTTCTTGTGCCTTACATTTCTTCTTCAAAAGAAAGTGATGTATAACTTTGCATGAACGAAACATTCTGTAAGTTGGAAAAGTAAGTGAGTATGCCAAATAGGTAAAGATCAAAAGCGTGCAAAAGCAGACATACTTAGCATAGCTCCCTATCTTAGTTTCCTATAGTGTATAAAAATTTTAACATCATTTTCATTATAATTACAGCATAAAATATACCAGTTTGTGACGTTTATTGGTTTTTGGTTATGAAGTGTTCTGTGCCAAGAAATGCAAGGCCAGGTGTGAAAAAGCAGGAGTGAAAGATCGGTGCTTGAAGTACTGTGGAATATGCTGTGCACAGTGCAAGTGTGTTCCTTCAGGAACTTACGGGAATAAGCATGAATGCCCTTGTTACAGGGACATGAGGACCAATAAGGGCAAACCCAAGTGCCCTTAAAGTGATGAACCACCCAGCTGAGCTAGATAGCGGAGTAATGTGTGTTTCTCATAAAATCGTAAGCATGCTATGTATCAAGCATGCATGGAGTGAGCCTAGACCTAGTTCTGTTATATCAGACATCTAATGTCACTTCAGATTTACTGATTGCTGTTGTTAAAACACTTTTTGTGATGGAGTCTCAATTTAAATAAAGGAACAATTAATGTGGCTATGAAGCATCGCAGAAGGTAAGTAAGAAATTAAATAAGGGATGTCAGCATTCATTGTAAGCTGTTGGTACCAATGCGTCCCAACTTTTGACACAGACAACCACGAGGCAGAGATCAAATCAATGCACATAGCACTCTCATAATAGATATATACACAACTTTTTTTACCTTTTTCTTTTTCCTATTTTTTAAAGAAACACATCGATTGCCAACAATTTATTATGGGAATTTAGTCAATTTACAGACTAAAATTTCAAGTTAATGTCATATTTTTTATGTGAAAAATTATATGCATATTGAATAAATCATCTGAATAAATTATTTAATAAGTTTATAATTTAAATCAAAATATGAAACCATCATTTTAAATA
>JANZLD010000236.1:72435790-72454188 GCA_026413575.1 Erythroxylum carthagenense
TATTGAATAAATCATCTGAATAAATTATTTAATAAGTTTATAATTTAAATCAAAATATGAAACCATCATTTTAAATAAAAATAATTGTTCAAAGACTAGAAATTATATTTTAAATACTTGAAATGTTATTAATTGATTATGGCTAGACTTTATAATTTGTAATTAATGTACTCTAACTTTTTAAAAATTATCAATAATTATTTTCTAATTTTAATTTTATAACACATGTTTTTCAATCGCTTTAACTGTAAATTTTACAATAAAAATTGATAGTAAAAATGAATATTATAAAACTAAAATTATAAAAAAGCCCTAAATACTTTATAAGAATTAAAAGTATATCAGGATGACAAATATAACCCAACTTATAGCTTGATAGAAAAGCACAAAATGATATTGCTTTGTTAAACTTTTTAAAAAATTATGAAGTCAGGCAGGGCCGGCCAGATCCACCTGTGACCTGTTAGGTCACGACCCGAGTCATGGGCCGATCAACCCATGGATTTGATAGTAAAAACGAAAATTATAAAACTAAAAATATAAAAAAGTTATTAATACTTTATAAAAATTAAAAGTATATCAGGATGACATATAGTCCAACTCATGGCTATAGAAAAGCAAAAAACAATATTACTTTGTTAAATTTTTTTAAAAACTATGAAGTCGGGTAGGGTTGGCCAGATTCACCTGTGACCTGTCGAGTCACGACCTGCGCCATGGGCCGATCAACCCATGGTCGGGCCGCCATTCTTAGAAGTATATTAGTAATATAACCCTAATTTGTAGCATGCTTGCGCATGGCCACCAGTGGGCTTGTTAAATAATTATGGGTAGCGATAAACCACGGGCCATCAAATATGGTCCAGTTAATAAAAGCCCATCATAAATAATATGTCAAGATCGTTAGTGAAATAGCTTTGACCTAGAACGGTGTCGCATTGACTTCGCATTTCCTCATCTAATTTGAATAGATCAAAAGTTCAATCTTCGTCTCCGTTTTCTTGAACTGCTTCTCCATTCCAACAATGGAGAACCCTAAAGTTCAAGAGGTGCGTACCAATCTCTGTATATACGTATAAATTGTACGCACATTTGCGTTTCTTATATGTTTTTGCTTTTTGGGGGGTTCAGGTTATAGAGAAGCAAGTACTCACTGTCGCGAAGGCGGTGGAGGACAAGCTGGACGATGAGATCGCAGCGCTGGATCGGCTGGACATCGACGATCTGGAGGCTCTGAGAGAGAAGCGGTTGCTGCAGATGAAGAAGATGGCGGAGAAGCGTAGCCGTTGGATCTCTCTCGGACACGGCGAGTACACCGAGATTCCCTCCGAGAAGGATTTCTTCTCCGTCGTCAAAGCTAGTGATCGCGTTGTTTGCCATTTTTATCGCGAGAATTGGCCCTGCAAGGTACCTCAACCATCATTGTTGTCTAATAACTACACAAATGAAGCATATATTTGGCACCTTCATGCTAAGCATGATCCTTTAGTACTTGCTTTTTGCTAGATTTGAAGTGTTTGAGTTGCGATTTCCTTTTAGGCCATAGAACTAAGAATGAATTGTATTCAGCAGCGTTAAAGCTACTTTTGAAGTTCACAATTTTCTTTTTCTAATCAGGAATACAATTGGGAGCGGTCCTTTGTTAAGCTTAAATCCTTAAGCTTTAACTGTTTATGGACTGTGTGAACTAGTTTCATGATAAGTTGTCACTCCCTAAGATGTAATGTAATCATAAGAGGTTACGGCACACTTGTGGCATCTGATGCAGCAAAGCTTGTTATAAGTTGATCTCATGATCATATATATAGTTGTTAGAATTGATTTATTTGTGCTTGCGTCTTTGAAGAAATGCTCAGGTTGGGAATTTTATTATGCAAAGTTTGCTTGCTTCTGGTTATGCTGTTGGTTAAGATTGGTATTCTCAGTTCTTAGCTTAAAATTTCAACTGCATAGTGAGGAGAAGCAACCCATGTTTACAGTTAATTTGCAGGTGATGGACAAGCATTTGAGTATATTGGCAAAGCAGCATATAGAAACGCGTTTTGTAAAAGTTCATGCAGAGAAGAGTCCATTCTTGGCTGAGAGACTCAAGATTGTTGTGCTTCCAACCCTCGCACTCATAAAGAATGCTAAAGTGGATGATTATGTGGTATATTTTATGGATGCTTATGTGTTATCGAATGTATTTTGGATGTCCTTTCTAATTAGTTTCGATGCTAAATGTGCAACTTTGATGCTTTTATTAGGTGGGTTTCGATCAGCTTGGTGGGACAGATGAGTTCAGCACTGAGGAATTGGAACAGAGGTTGGCTAAGGCTCAAGTCATCGTCTTTGAGGGAGAGTCGTCCCTGAATTCATCAAAATCTAGCAACACCAAGAGGAGTGTGAGACAAAGCGAAAACTATGATTCAGATTCAGAATAAACCCTGGGATTAATCCTGTATGAAGGAATGGTCTTAGCTGAAGTGTTGAGGCGAGTTTGCGCTGTGCAAATACAATTGGAATCCTAAATAGATTATTGTTTTGATGTGAGGTCTATGTTATTCACTCGTTAGGATATGTTCTTATGAATCATGAATGGATTCGGGACCAATTCCTGTACTATTGGAGATTTTAAGTATGTCGAGGCTTCTGAAAGAGCTGATATGTAAACTATTGTGTGAAGAGTCTTACGAATTTTAACAAATCACAATTTGGTCTCAATTTTTAGAAAATTCAAACAATGTTTTAAAATTTGAAACAAAAGCTCGACAATAACCACGACAACAACATTTAGTAGGAATTTAACTAATGCGCTTAGTCTGAAGAGATCTAGTAGTGCGTAGATTTATTCTTAATTAATAGAAATGTTATTTTTAAATGATTCATATAAAAAGAAAGAATGAGAGTGTGTTAAATTGATAAAACAAAAAGTTTAAGGCTTAAAAAGTATTAGATCGATATAAAATCGGTTAAAAATTAAATAAAATTAAAGATTTTGATTTATGATTAGTAGAGATTGTTTTTATTCATCGAAAAATTTAAAGTTTAATTAAAAACAGATATTGTTAAATAAAAATTAATTGATTTATTTTGAATTATAAGAATTTATTAAATTATAAAAATTGACTGATTAATTAATAAATTGATTGTTTTTAACAATAAGAGTTATTAAAGTAAATTTAATCAAAAAGTTGAAAACTAAACTGAAAAATTAGACGATTCAAAGTTTTTACAATTAAATCGATTGAATTTTTTAATTATTGAATTCAAACATGCTTATGACACCAATCTAACACGTTATTTAAACTTTAACTTTTGGATTGATTGTTAAAACTAAATTTAAATAGCTGACTATTTATACAAGTATTAGAAGATTTATTTGATGGATTTAAAATGATATAGAATTAATAATAATTATACACTGTTTTAATTAATATAAAATATATTCCAAGCTAAAATTCATGATTTCAAGTAAAGTTGGAAAATGTCAATTTGTTTCAATAAAATTATAGTATTAATGTATAAATTTTGTTATAAATGGTTTACAGGTGAGACATTATTTTTACAAATATATTTAATAAAATCTAATATTATAGCAGCACGATTAATTAAATAAAAATATATAATTCCTCCGAATGAATGCACCATTAAATGAGCAATACATCTTATTCCGCTTGTACTCTTGAGTTCTAATATATAAATAAAAAAATAATTTAAGGATGGTAAATTAGAATTATCATTTAGTAGAAAACTAATATTTTGCAAATTTTATTATTCCTAATAAATATCTGCTAAGATATTCAATTTCTTAATTACATACCAAACTCTAGCTTTCTAAGGGATGAATTATAATAAAATTATTCTACAACCTATTTACAAAATTACTCAAAATAATGAGTTACCCAACTTGTTCTTAATAACCAAAAACTTGAATAACGAGTTTTACTCTTTTGTGATTATAAAGTTACAGGTTTAAGTTATGAAAACAGTCTCTTTGTAAAAATAGAAATAAAAAGCTGCGTACATTATGATCCTCCACAGATCTTCCCAAAATTGGGAATCTTGTACACAAGATACCAAATAACTAGAATCCAGAATCCTTACCCGTCTTATTTTAAAAAGGATAAAGTATTAAATTCAAGTAAACCTTAAATTATCTCAAGTTATAAAATATTAACTTTTTTGAAAAAAATATATGCGAGTTTTTTTCTTGTGTAGTTGGGGAATTACAAAAATGGGAGTAGAAGCTTAAGCAACTAGCTGCAGCCCTTCAACAATCTGACGTGTGAAGCTTATAACCAAAGGAAAAGAACATCAATCTCACCTATGACGCTGCCGTGAATTTCACCAGACAGACGTTAAGAGTTGCCAAAGGCATTAACTTCCTCCAGAGTATTGTCAAAGGATCACTGGATCCTTGCATTTGACAATAGAGTTGAGCTATAATTTAGGTGCTCCAATGTAGCCATTCTGCACCCTCAGCTATGGGGCAACAATGATCCCAAATCCACAATCCTTTGGCACAAAAAGCTACATTGCAATTGCCTCTGACCACAGACCTGAAGAACTTTCAATGTGACTTGAATGAAGCATATCCAGACAAAACGTGTTTCTCTAACAAGAACTAGCTACTCTCATTTTCTTTGACAATTCATGCAGCGTCTGATATATGATCTCAATTTGTGGATGCCAAGGGGAGCCTGCAAGAAACTCATGCACTATTCCTTCAACACTGATCCAACTACACCCTGGTTGCTTCTTGACTCCCTTCTCCCTCATAAACCACCTCACTGATGATACATCTGTCCATCGTTGATCACCAGCCAAAACATTAGCCAGCATTACATATCCTGCAGAATTATCTGGGTCTACTTCAAGAAGCCTGCTGTATATGTTTTGCGCCAAATCCAATCTAGAGTGGAGCAGGCAACCGCCAAGTAATGCTCCCCAAACAAAGTTGTTAGGCTTGAAAGGCATTGAGGCAGCAACATCTAGAGCTTCTTCCACATGCCCCTCTCTTGCTAGAAGATCAATATAGCAAGCATAATGTTCCAATTTGGGAAGAATGAAGAATTGTGACCTCATATCTACAAATATCTGGCGTCCTCTATCTGACAATCCCGAATGGCTACAAGCAAATAAAAGGACAAGAAAGGTTCCGGCATTGGGACGCAAACCGAACTCTTGCATTTTGGAGAAGAGCTCGATTGCTTCATGCCCTTTACCATTTACTGCGAGGCCCATTATTATCGCGTTGAAAGAAACAACATCTTTCAAAGCCATATCGTCAAATACCTCCTTTGCCTTCTCCAAACTCCCGCATTTACAGTACATGTCGATTAAGGCTGTAGCTAGAATCTTGTTGGATTCTATAACACTTTTGCGTCCTTCAGATTTCATGTATTCATGAATCCATATTCCAAGGTCTAGATCACCAATTTGTGCACAAGCTGAAAGTACGCTCACCATTGTCACATGGTTTGGCCTATTATTGGGGTCCTGCACCATGATGCGAAACAGATCCAAACCCTCCAACGGGAAGCCATTTTGCACATATGCATTTATCATAGAGTTCCAGGAAAGGACTGTCCTTTTCCCATTACTAGTAATCCTATCAAAGCTTTCCTTACTCCTTTCGATCATGCCCCATTTCCCGTACAAATACACGAGAACAATGTAGACTGAGTCACAACAAGAACCCTCAAATTCAACATCTTTAACGAATTCAGATAATATCGTTATCCAATTCTCTATTCGAGCAACGTCCAAGTTCGAACAAGCTGACAGAACACTAACCATAGTATCATCTTCCGGTCTCACATTCTCCTTAACCATCAAGCAGAAAAGCCTCAAAACTTCCTGAGACTGGCCTGACCGAGCAAAACCAGCCATTAAAGTAGTCCAACAAAAAACCATACTTTTATCAGATATTTGATCAAACACCTTGAGCGCATAGACGACGAAATTTCTGCAAGCCTTAGCATAGACAGCAATAAGTCCGCTGCATAGGAAAGGGTCCCTGCAATAACCCATTTTCCAGACATGGGTGTGGATTTGTTCCACATGAAGGGCTTCCTCGGACTGGAGACACGACTTGAGGATGAAAGAGAAGGTCACGTCGTTAGGCGACAGGGAACACCTCTTCAACTTTCGGAAGATAAAAAATGAATCAGCAAAATGACCCCCGTAAGCCGAAACTCTGATAATCGCATTGAACGGAAACAAATTGGGTTTCTTGAGCTGATTGAAAACACGAAGCGCGATTCCATGTGGGTAGTGACCAATGAGACGAGTTGCTATCAAGTTGTCTTGGCTTAAATGAAGTCGAAATACTCTGGCGTGGATTTGGAGAAGATGGGAGTGCGAGACTCGGCCTTGCAAGAGGGTGGAGAAGCAGGTGAAATCACGAAAAGTTGCACCGGAAGACGATAGATTACGAAGAAGGTTTAGACTGGAACATCTCAACTTCATCTGGAGTGGAAGCTTTTGGAAAAGCGCAAACATGGCTTGCGACTCCTGAAACTTTCATATTCCGTAATATCACCAGATTCTTGCTGCATCCTGTTAGGTAACTCGATAGAGATTGTATTGCTGTTAGTATATTGATAGTAATGTAGAAAATAACAACGGGAGCAAGCTCCCCCTCTTGGACGATTCAGGCCAACTTTTCCTACAATGATGATAGTAAAATCCTTATTTTCTCTATTTTCACTAGACAGCTCTATATTTCGCTCCCTCGTTCTCTCTCCATAATAAACTTTGAACAAACTTGCCTGCATGGCGGTTAATCCCCTCCTTCCTAGTTTGTTTATACGGGTATAAGTTTTAATGGGCTTATTTAGTATGGGCTGAGGTGTTAGAAATCTTAACAGAGATTGTGTTGTATTGATAGTACAACGATAAAAGATAGACAATTTAGTTGGAGCAAACTTCTCCTCCTGGTCAATCCAGGCTTTTTTTCCTAACAATGAGGATAGTAATTGATAGTGTTCTCTTCTCACTCCTCTGCTAATATTCCCCTCTCTATATTCTCTCTTCATAACTACCTCACTCATTTCTAACAAAATTGCCTACATGGCAGATTTCACATCCCCTGTCCTAACTTGTTTCTACGGGTATACACTTTAATGGGCTTAGTCAGTATGGGCTGAGGAGAAGGTGGAATGTTAACAATTTCCTCCTCCTCAATAAGTCCCTTGTCCTTAAGGGAAAAGGAAGGGAATTGTCCCTTGATGAAATCTGCATCCTCCCAAGTAGCTTTCTCTCCCGGCTTAGCCTTCCAACGAATCAGCCATTGTTGGACTTTTCTGCCTTTAGTTGTGATATAGCGTGAAGAAAAGACTACCTCAGGTTTAGCCCGTTCCGAGACATCCACCTCCAATCCTGGAGAAAAGTCTTATTCAATAGGATGGTCACCTATGACCTTTTTTAGCTGAGAGACATGGAAGACTTGATGTACCTTGGCTGTAGGTGGAAGCTGTAGTTTGTAAGCAGCCTGCCCTATCCTTCCCAAAACCTTAAAAGGTCTATAATACCTAGCAGATAGCTTGGGACAGATGTTCCTTGCTAAAGTGAGCTGTTTATGTGGCCTGAGCTTTACATAAACTAGTTCTCCCTCTAGACACTGTACCTCCCTTTTATGAACATCCGCAAATTTCTTCATGGTTGACTGAGCACGAAGTAAATTGTGCTTAAGTTGGCGCAATGCCTCATCTCTATCGATCAAGGCTGCTGCCACTGATGCAACTATGGTCTCTCCTTGAATGAAATGCAAAATGGGTGGTGGTAGGCAGCCATAAACCACTTTGAAGGGAGTCCTTCCTATTGAAACATGAAAGTTTGTATTGTACCAATACTCAACCCAAGGTAACCAAAGAGACTAATGTTTAGGCTGCTCAGAAGCAAAACAACGAAGATAGGTTTCCAAGCCTCTATTAACCACTTCCGTCTGGCCATCCGTTTGGGGGTGATATAAAGAACTCATCTTCAACATGGTTTCCTGCAGCCTAAATATTTCCTTCCAAAAATTTCTTGTGAAGAGAGGATCTCTGTCATTCATATTGAGCTAGGAATTCCATGCAACTTTACCACATCCCTAATAAACATCTCAGCCACTGTCTTAGCCGTGATGTTTAAGAAGTGTGAAGTGGGCATATTTTGACAGCCTATCCACAACCACCATTATAACTTCATAGCCTCGGGATTTAGGTAGCTTTGTGATGAAGTCCATGGATACTTCATCCCAAACTAGCTTAGGAATGGACAAGGGCTAAAGAAGACTAGCTGGAGTCATGGCCAAATATTTATTCTTTTGACAAGTAGCACACTCCCGAACAAATTTTTTGATAGAGGACTTCATTCCTGACCAAAATAAACCACTAGCCAGCCTTTTATTGAGGAATTAATGTTGAAGTGGGAGAGAGGACTAACCTATTCTTGTAAAACAGCAAGTTTCCCTTCACTAGATAATCTGGTTTTGACTCTGGATTCTGTTGCAAAGTCTCCAGTAGCTTACTAAGTTCAGCATCCTCCTGTACTTCCCTTCAGACTACTTCCATATCAGCCCAGAAGGGGGCTGAGATTGCTGCAAATAAAAACTGATCCTCTCTCATTCTGGACAAGGTATCTGTTGCCCCATTCTGTTTTCCCGATTTATAAATCACCTCAAAGTCAAGTCCCAATAGCTTAGCTTGCCAACATTGCTAATCTACTGATGGAATTCTTTGGTTCAATTGATGTTTAAGGCTTTTATAATCCGTATAGACCTTAAAATGCTTGCCCAATAAGAAATGTCTCCAATGTTGAACAACTAGGACTAATGCCATCATCTCCTTTCATAGACAGATTTAGAATAAGAAGATTCAGCCAATGCTTTGCTGAAATAAGCTAAGGGTCGACCCTCTTGCATCAAAACTGCTCCAATTCCCTTTCCGGATGCATCACACTCCACTGAAAATTCTTTGGAGAAATTCGGTAAGGCTAAGACTGGAGAGGTGGTCATCTTCCTTTTCAGCTCCTTAAAAGCCTCTCGAGCCTCCTTCCCCCAATTAAAACCAATCTTCTTAGTCAATTTTGTAAGGGGTTTTGCGATTCTACCATAATCTTTAACAAACTTTCTACCATAATCTTTAACAAATTTTTTGTAATAACCCGTAAGCCCAAGAAATCCTCTTATCCCCTTCATATTTTTTGGTTCAGGCCACTCTAGAACACTCTTGATTTTCATCGGATCCATAGCTATTCCTTCAGCTGAAAGAACATGACCAAGGTATTCAATGGACTGCTGTCCAAATAAGCACTTCTTCTTTGCATGTAGGTGATTATGCGTTAGTAGCTGTAACACCCGAGCTATATGATGCAAATGCTGATTCCAATTTGAATTTTAGACTAAAATATCGTCAAAGAAGACTAAAACAAACCTGCGCAGCTGAGGTTTGAAGATGGAGTTCATAGTAGATTGGAATGTAGCAGGGGCATTCATGAGTCCGAAAGGCATTACTAAGTACTCGTAATGCCCTTCATAAGTACGAAACCCCGTCTTATGAACATCCTTCTCTCTAACTCTAATTTGATGAAATCCAGATTTCAAATCCACTTTAGAGAAATACTTGGGCCCATGCAACTCCTCCATCAACTCGTCAATTACGGGAATAGGAAATTTGTTAGGCACCGTAAGTTTATTCAAAGCCCTATAGTCAACACACATTCGCCAAGTCTAGTCCTTCTTCTTAACAAGGATCACAGGGCTTGAAAAAGGACCAACACTAGGTCTGATAACTCCAGTTTCCAGCAACTCTTTGATCTGCCTCTTTATCTCATTTTTGTGATGATGTGCATGCCTATAGGGTCGGACACTTACTGGTTTGCCCCCCTCCTTCAACATAATAGCATAATCATTGATTCTCCTGGGAGGTAGCCCCTTAATAGGCTGAAACACCACATCAAATCTGGACAAAACAACCTGTAATTCTTGCTGCTGGTTTGCCTCCAAAGTTCCCTTTCCTTCAGTTATAGCCTCTGTCACCCCCATGGACCAGAATAATCCTTCATTTTCCACTTCCTCATGTTTAAACATCTGTTGTAAAGCATAAGGAATTGGCTCTTCCCAAGTAACTCCCTGTAAAGTGATTTCTGTTCCCCTTTAGTCAAAAGACATAAACATTCTTTTCCAATCCACTTTGACCACTCCTAGTGTCTCTAACCAAGCAATACCCAATATTAAATCAGGTCATTTGGTATTAAAAACATAAGCATCAACCACAAACTCTGCTTCACTCACTTCTAACTGGACTCCTTTGCAGACTCCTTGTGAGAAGGAGCGGTGTCCATCCCCAAGCTTAACACCAAAGATTCGGGTAAGAGTAGTAGGAATTCCCATAGCCTTAACCAATTTACTTGACACAAAATTATGACTAGCTCCACTATCTATCATAATTAAGATTGACATTTCATTCAGCTTGCCCATCATCACCATAGTTTTCGAAGGTGAAGATGTCTCTCTCCCTATTTCCCTGTAGTCAACCAAATTACAGACCAATTCCCAGTTCTCCTGGTGCTCCTCTGCCCCTTCTGTGACTAGATTTTCCACTGTTTCAGCTTCAGCCTCCCCCTCCCAAATAGTTAGCTTGTACTCCTTATCTAGGCATTGATGAAGTGGGCCATAGGTTTGGCCACACTTGAAGCACAACCCTTTTGCCCTCCGCTCCATTAACTGCTCATATGACAGATTACGAGTCCCCTTCTACCTGGAACCATTCTGTCGATTTTCTCCAGCCATAGTAGGTCGGGCCTTGTTGGGCAGCTCTCTTCCTTCTCCCTTGGCATTCGCAGAGGTGTTTCCCATTTGCCCATGTCGTTGGAAGCTGGCTATTCCTGTCCGTGGCCTGTACCCTGCAGTAGTTACCCCGGGCCTGTGCTTCGACTCGCTTGATTGGATGATTCCCTCTCCGATTAGCTCTCACTCCACCTTACGTGCCACCGTCAGGAGACGGGTTCGATTCGTCGGATCGTGGGTCCTGACCCGGTTTTGAATCTCTTCACGAAGCCCACCCATAAAACAACTCATAAACTAGTCTTCGGGAAGGTGAGTGATCCGTGAAGTCACCCTCTCAAAATCTTCGATATACCCATCCACCAATCCTCGTTGAACCATTGGCTTCAGCTGCTCAATCTGATGTCCCTCATCCTTTTCCCCATATCGATCAAATAAGGCGTGCTTGAAACGCTCCCACGTCATGCATGGCTCCAGCTCGCGAACTGATTTAAACCAGCACAACGACGTCCCCTCCATGCATATTTGCACCATCGACAACCTCATCTCAGCAGGAATCTCATGAATTGAAAAGTAAGATTCAGCATGAACGACCCAAGCAAATGGGTCCTCACCGTGGAATGAAGGGAGATCAACTCTCCGTGCCGCATTGCGGTATTCCTCCCATGTGCATTCTGCCACTGCGGAAAGAGGGCGGCTCTCTTGTCGGTATGGTTCTGCCTTGTGAACTGGGTGTTCTCCTCCCGATGAAGAAGAAACGAGATGGGTCAACGCCGGCGACCCCTCTACGCCCTCTCCCATGCTCTGTTTTTCTGTGTTTCTAGCCTTGAGAGCTTGAAAACCTTCTCTCAGCTTCGACTGAAGTTGGCCTTGAGATTTCGCTAAGGTCTTAACGCTAGCCATCAAAGTGCCAAGCTGCGTCCTGAGATCCTTCAGTGTGGCGTCATGTGATTTCACCATTGCTTCCTGGGCTGAAAACGATGATTCTTGTCTCCTAAGAGACGTTTCTAAAACAGATACTTTAGCCTCCATACGGGTTTGCATACAACCTCTATCCTTCTTGGTCTCTCAATAAAAGCACGAATTGTTAGGAATCTCAATAGAGATTGTGTTGTATTGATAGTATAACGATAAAAGATAGACAATTCAGCTGGAGTAAGCTCCCCCTCCTAGTCAGTCCAGGCCTTTTTTCCTAACAATGAGGATAGTAATCAATAGTGTTCTCTCCTCACTCCTCTGCTAATATTCCCCTCCCTACATTCTCTCTCCATAACTACCTCACTCCTTCCTAGCAAACTTGCCTACATAGCAGATTTCACAACCCCCCTGTCCCAACTTGTTTCTACGGGTATATACTTTAATGGGCTTAGTCAGTATAAGCTGAGGAGATGGTGAAATGTTAACATGGGGAGAGGGTGGATTGTTATCAATTCCCTCCTCTTCAAAAGACCCCTTGTCCTCAAGGGAAAAAGAAGTGAATTGTCTCTTGATGAAGTCTGAATCCTCCCAGGTAGTTTCCTGACGATTGATCATTTGTTGTAGAGCATATGGAATAGGGTCCTTCATATTAATTCCTTACAAAGTAATTTCCGTACCCATATGGTCAAAGGACATAAACATTCTCTTCCAATCTACCTCAACCACCCTTAGCGTCTCCAGCCATGCGACACCTAATATTAGATCAGGTCCCTTAGTGTTGAACACATAAGCATCCATACTAAATTCTGCTCCGTTCACTTCTAGCTGCATTTCTTTACAAATACCTTGTGAGAAAGATCGGTGCTCATCACCCAGGCTAACTCCAAAGGTTCAAGTATGAGTAGTAGGAATTCCCATGGCCTTAACCAACTTAATCAACACAAAATTATGACTAGTTCCACCATCTACTATAATTAAAATAGGCATTTCCTTAAGTTTTCCCATTATAGCCATGGATCTCATCGGTTAGGATTTTTCCCTTCCCATTTCTTTGTACTCCATCAAATTACAAACCAACTCCCAATCCTCCGGAAGCTCCTTTGCTTCATCGCTACAATGTCTCCTACTGTTTCATCTTCTACATTTCCTTCCCAAACAATCAGCTTGAACTCTTTGTATGGGCATTGATGGAGCGGACCATAGGTTTGACCACATTTAAAACATAGCCCCTCTGCTCTTCTCTCCATTAGTTGCTCATAAGACAAATTCCGAGTTTCCTTCCACCTTAGACCATTTTGTCGACTATCAGCAGTCATCACATTTCGGGGCTTGTTGGGTAACTCCTTTTCCTCTCCTTTCACGTTGGCAGATGTATTTTCTACTTGACCCAGGCGTTGAGGGTTGGACATGCCAATCCGAGACGCATACCCAGTAGTGGAAGCCTCGAATTTGTATTTCGTTTCACTGGGTCGGATTACTCCTTCGTTGACCAGCTCTCTTTCCACCTTACGTGCCACAGAAATCAACCGGGTGCGGGTCGGTGGGTCATGGGTCCTGACCCAGTTCCTTATTTCTTCACGCAGTCCTCCTAAAAAGCAATTCATGAACCACTCTTCGGGAAAATGAGTGATTTGGGAAGTCACTCTCTCATACTCTTCGATATACTCACCCACTGACTTATTTTGAACTATCAATTTCAGCTACTTTATCGGATTTCCTTCATCTTTTTCCCCATATCTATTGAACAAGGATCGCTTGAAGTGTTCCCACGTCAAGCACAACTCCAGCTCACGTATGGATTTAAACCAGTACAACGTGGTCCCTTCCATACAAATCTGCACCATCGGCAACCTCAGCTCGTTAGGGATCTCATGAATTGAGAAATATGATTTAGCACGTACGACCCAGGCAAATGGGTCCTCGCCGTGGAATGAAGGAAGATCGACTCTCCGTGTCGCGTTTCTGTATTCCTCCAATGCTTGTTCTGTAGCCGTAAGAAAAGTGCAGCTCTCCTGTCGGTAGGACTCTAACTGGTGGACTGGTTTTTCTCCACCCGAAGAAGAAGATACGAGATGGGTCAATGTTGGGGTACCTTCTCCTCTGTCTCCCATACTCTGCTTTTCTGGGTTTCTAGCTTTAAGAGTTTGAAACCCTTCTCTCATTTCTGTCTATAGTTGGCCTTGGGACTTTGCTAAGGTCTCGACACTAGCTATCAACGTGCTCAGCTGCATCCTACGATCCTTCAGCGTGGCATCATGCGATTTCACCATTGCTTCTTGGGCAACAACAATGATTCTTGTGTCCTGAGAGATGCTTCCACAACAGACATTCTAGCCTCCATACGTGTTTGCATACAATCTCTACTCTCTAGATCTCTCAATGAAAGCACTAATTGTTAGGTAACTAGATAGAGATTGTATTGCTGTTAGTATATTGATAATAATGTAGAAAATAACAACTGAAGCAAGCTTCCTCCCCTGGACAATCCAGGCCAACTTTCCCTACAATGATGATAGTAAAATCCTTATTTTCTCTATTCTCGCTAGACCGCTCTACATTCCCCTCCCTCATTCTCTCTCCGTAACAAAATTCTAACAAACTTGCCTACATGACAGTCACTCCCCTCCTTCCTAGTTTGTTTCTACAAGTATAAGTATTGATGGGCTTAGTTAATATGGGCTGGGAAGAGGGTGGATTGTTATCACATCCCAACAACCTCTATGACATAAATATGGCTCTGGTCCTCTGAATGGCATCTGTAAGGGCTTAACTTGCGAACAATTTAACTGGTATATAGAAACATAAAGAGTGTATTCTCTTCTTGTTAACCTCTGAATTCTGACAAATAAAATAGAACGTATTCTTTTACAAAGCAATAAACTATTCATCTGAAAGAGTAGAAATGGACTGATCTGGCATCTCTCTTCTAGCCTGTTCATGTTGAATGTACAACCACCACCTAGTCTATATACATATTGAAGCATCTTAAGTGAAACGCCTTCAGCAAACTTGTCCATTTCCATAGGCATCGTCGTTTCCCACATCTTTTGTCAAGGATAGAAGCTCCATCAGCTCCATTCTGTACTCCAAGCCTCGGAGATGGTGTCCCAGAAGCATACACCTTAAGAAAGAACAGGAGGGTAAGAAGAAACATATGATGGAAACAGAATACACAAGAGTTTGAAGCATACTAGTTGCCTATGTTCTATCTGCACTGAACTTCATTTCCTATAGTTGCCTGATTATATGCTCCATATCATTCTTAAGTCAAACATTTATAGTATATTCCCTTTAAATTTTCACAGATGGAGAAGACCTAACTAAATCTTCACAAAATAAATGACTTCATAGGGCAAAAGGGCATGAGAAGAAGAAAAAGGGGAGCAATGAAGTTGAAAGGAGCTTCACCAGAAAAGTAGGCGTGCCAGATAGTCCCTAGTTAATGAAATGAGCGGCTGGAAATGAAGTGAAGTGTTCTCGAGAAGTTCAGCACAATCTTCATACTCAACACTTAGTGGTGTAGTTGATGCATTATCGTCAAACTGAGGAGGAGCCTTGGAATGCATCCTTGGAGAAAGGGTTGCAAGAAGACCATGGACAACAGCGTGGATTGATTCTTTCACTTCTGGTAATGTAGGTTCTGATAACTCTGCGACCTATACATATAGAAAAGCATTAACTAGCACATAAATTGAGAATTTGGACTCCATTGTGTAAATAACATTCTTTATAGTTACCGTCCAAGGGGGAAACTAGGGCAATGCATATAATACTAATGCCTCAAAGAAAAACTTGAGAAACACAATAAAAGTGCCAGAACATATTATCTACGGATTGCAAGATTTAAAGAAGAAACCATATCTCGCCCATGCATATAGAAATACAAACAAAAAAGGAACAAAGCCGGAATGCAGGAGACCAAAAAGCATTGTGATTAATTAAGAAACAATAAATTACACTTTAAGAGTCTAGACCCACGCCACACAAACTGGTATCAATAAATAAAGACCTTTCCTTCAGGATTGATTAACACACACACACCGACCATTTGCACTAAGGAGAAAAAACAGCAGAGGACATCTCCATTTTCAAATGCTGATTCATGGCAAAGGTTTTGCAAACACAGTTAACATGAAATAGCAGGGATACCATGAAACAAAAAAATCCAGTAATGATGAAGCATTGATGTAAAGTAGACATTCAGTTAGTATGAAACAGGAACCAAATCGTCAAGATTTGCAGCAAATTGAACATTGGATGATTTATTTAAGGAGAACCTTTTCTGGTTGTAGAGATCTTAAGTAGTCCAGTAGATCATTCTTTTCTTCGCCAACAAACTGTTGCATTTGAAGTGCCGCACTTTTCCTTTTCACCTCATGAAGTTCCTTCAGCAAACATAACAACAAAAGAAAAAGGACAGATAAGGAGCTTGAGGATAAGATACAACAAAGAAGTCCAAACGAGGTCAAAGGCAAAACATAGAGTCATGACCTAAAATCAAAAGGAAACACGAAGAGAGGTAACTGCAGAGATTTTATCAGAAGTTCAATATCAAAAGAGGTGTACCACTGATACATAGGCAGTAGCTACTAGTATATGGCACCATGTTAACCTCATCACAGAACCTCAATCAATCATGAAACAACAGAAATTTTATCCCCTATTCTGACAAGTTACGAATAAAATTATTTAGACAAATCAAAATAATGAACTTTGTGTCCAAAGAAAGTTTAATTATTTTGCTAATGGTAGGGATCCTCCATAAGAGATTAAAGGCTTATCATGTTGGGGTTCTCCCTCAAACTTGTGGTTCAAATAAAGAATTGTCTGTTCTGTCTATCCTTCAACATTTTTGGTTCCTCAGACAGATCAAAGTTAAAACCCATCAAGAAGCACATACAATTCACACTTGGGTAATATTTGTAGTGGTACACAGGCATTCTAATCATCAACCATGATAATTGAAAAATGAATCAATATAATTCATTTCTTGAATTGCATATACAAATACCTTTTTTATAGAAGATAAACGAGACTGCAAATGAAGAATGTACTGTTTAGCTTCAGCAGATATATCTCCAAGGCCTTGAATACCAATATAATCACAAGGTTCATCAGTTATCCTTTCAAAGTTGGCAGCTTTTCCACAACCCGGAACTGTTTTTGCACTGCCACACATCCCTGGCAATTCAGATTTAGGATCAGCTTCTTGCTTTTCAACATTTCCTTCATTTATATCGAGGTTTCTTTCAAGGCAAAGTCTATACTCAGCATTCCGCAGTGTGTACCTAAAATCCAATAAAATCAGATTCACATACATCTCAAATTAATCAATTCTTCAACTGTGAAGGCAACCTGATGAAAATTTTAGCTGCTTCATATAACATCAAAATTCAGAGTATCAATGTTTCCAAATAATATGTTTTTCATCCACAAATGACAAGATTCAAGACTAAAGTCAACAAGGTAATAAAGATGACGAGTCAAATGAGAAGAGAGTCAACACTCAAGAGAATAAGAAGACATATAGAAATTATAGCAAGACTGAACGTACCCAGTCATCATTGATGAAACTAACAGCTTGGAAAGTGGTTCCCACAGAGCCTCAATAGAAACTTGAAAGCGATCGGATGGTAGTAAACCCAACATGCCTGAGATGGTCCTCTTCATAGCATCTAAGGTAGTAGGTGGAACATCTTTCTGAATGACGCTCACGTCCAATGGCTCAATCTCTTGTATCAAATCAGAAAGCACTGCTTTCTGAAGACAAATGCTCAAAATGAATGATAACATATGAGTTCGAAAGAACAACAGTCAAATATAACTACTCATCTCACTGTGCATGCACTATTAATATTCCTAAGAAATATTAACACCAACATCTACGATGGAAGTCGAGATTAGCATGTACGTTCCAATTGATGAACAGACAAAGTCAAATATAGGACATTCCAAAAGAAAACCTAGTACACCAAAGAGAACATCGAGCAAATCATAACAGAGTCAAAGCCAAATTAATGAGTTGTTTACAGTACTCAATACAAAGTTGCATAGGTAACAATCGATAACATTGCAATAACATTGAACAGCATAAAATTCTTTAATGGCAGCACGATTTCTAATCATAAGTTGTATTCATCAGTTAACAAAAATCACTCGTGCTTTTTTCTTCAATAAGAAAAAATCCCTTCTTTTATATTTTGATGTCTAACTGCAAAATTCCTAGTTAACTCAAACCGCGGTCCTCAGGCGTCGTAACAAAGCATATACACTAAAGAATTAGAACGGCCTCCTCCTAATTCAATTAAATATCGCAGATTTTGAGGCATAACTGACCAGTCAAAGAAGAAAACAACTATACGCTGAAAATCGCTAACCAACTACAAACAATGAATTAGAAAATTAAAATCAGCAGCACAACTTAAATCAAGGAAATTTAAAACTAAAAACAAACCTTGGAAGAGGGGCGAAATGAGTAATTAGAATTGAAATCGAGGGAAGAAGCAACGACAAGAGTAGGGCGTGGTTTGGTAGAGGAAGTGGGGCGAAAAGGAAAAGAAAAAGAGAAAGAACTCGAAGGACATGGATTGGACTTGTGTGAGGCGGAGCAGAGCAGAGGAGGAGGACGAAGAAGATGAGAAGAGGAGAAGAGCGCCATGTCACCTCTCTCTCTCTCTCTCTCTCTGCCCAATCTAAGCAGTAAATTTCCAACCAGTATATCTCCTAG
>JANZLD010000236.1:72457279-72469088 GCA_026413575.1 Erythroxylum carthagenense
CTAGTACGCCACCCTCGCGGGTCTCGGGCTCGGATATCCCTGTGGATGTCGGGTTCGGACCTTGTCGTGAGTGGGGTGCTACATTTTTCATCTTAAATCTCTCTAGTACTTTAGTGGTATATCCTTTATGAGATAACCCTAACAATCCTTATATCCTATCACGGATTATTTCTATTCAAATCACATAGGATTTCTCACCCATATCTGTCATTTCAAAGTTATTAGAGAGAAATTTCTTTACATCATGTAACAAGCCCAAATCATTAGCAGCCAAAAGAATATCATCAAAATACAGTACCAAAATAATGAACTTACTCCCACTTACTTTCATATATATACACCTATCAACGGCATTCTCTACAAAACCATAAGAGATAATGATTTAATTGAATTTAAGATATCACTGTTGGGAAGCTTGTTTCAAACCATATATTGACTTCTTTAATTTACACACCATATTTTTCTTTTGTGCATTCACAAAACCTTCCGGTTGATCTATATAAACTTTTTCTTCTAGGTCACCATTTAGAAAAGTGGTCTTTACATCCATTTATTAAAGTTCTAAATCATAATGCGCTATTAATGTCATAACAATTCTTAAAGAGTCCTTTGAAACTGGAGAGAAGGTATCTTTAAAGTCAATGTCATCCTTTTAAGTGTACCATTTAGCTACAAGTCTGACTTTGTACCTTTCAATGTTAGTTTTGGAGTCCCTTTTGGTTTTAAAGACCCATTTACAACTCACTTGCTTTGAGCCTTTGGGTAACTCAACTAGTTCCCTAACTTGAATTATCATCCGTTGATTTTAACTCTTCTTTCACAACATTGAGCCACTGTTTAGAATCGTTACATTTTACGACTTCTTTAAATGAGATTAGATCCTTATCAATGCTCAAATCACACTTGTGCTTAAGTAAATACACCACATAGTCATATGATATAATTGGTCTTTTCTCCCTTATAGATCTTCGCAATACTATTTCTTGTGGTATCACTTTATCATTTATGACTTACATATTATTTATTGGTTCATTATTAATATTCTCTTCTTGTGGGTTTGGAATATTAACTTGTTATTCCGATATGTTGCGTGATTATGATACAATAAGAGGAATAACAACTTGAGAAGAGACACCATGTGAAGGATTTTTCACTTAAATCTCTTGAATATCCACCTTTCGTAGCTCCCCACTCCCACTAATTCTCCCATTTTCAATGAACCTAGTATTACTAGATTCAACTATTCTTGTACCATAGTTAGGACAATAAAATATATACCCTTTAGACTTTTCTAGATAACTGATGAAGTAACCACTAATGGTTCTTGCATCAACCTTCCTTTCATAAGGATTATAAATCCTTATTTCTGTTGGGCAACTCCAAACATGCAAGTGCCTCAAGTTAGGTTTCTTACGTTTCCACAATTAATAAGGTGTCAACAAGAATTGCTTTACTAGGAACCCTATTAACTAGATATGTTGTTGTATTTAATGCATACATCCATAAAAATAAAGGTACATTGGTGTAACTTAACATACTCCTAACCATATCCATAAGAATATGATTTCACCTTTTAGCTACATCATTTTGTTGTGGTGTATCGGGCATTATATACTGTGTGCAAATGCCCCGACTTTAAAGAAATTTTGCAAATAGACCTGGACATTGTCCATTCTCATATATTTACCATAATATTCACCACCATTATCAAAACTTATGACTTTCAATTTTCTATCTAATTGCCTTTCTACCTCATTAATGAACACCTCGAGAATGTCCACTAATTGAGACTTTTCATGCAGTAAATAGAGATAATAATGACGTGAATAGTCATTAATAAAGGTGGTGAAATACTTTTTGCCGACCCAAGATGGAATATGAAATAGACCACATGTATCAATGTGTAATAATTCAAGTAACTCAGTACTTCTTATGGTTGAACTTTTAGATATGTGTTTAGTTTGTTTGCCTTCAATGTAATCCACACATAGACCCTAGTCAGTAAAATCTAGTTGAGATAAGAGTTTACTTTTCACTGACCTCATCACCCTTTCTCTAGATATATGACCTAACCTTCCATAAATAAGCAAAGTGTTCATTATGTGCATTACATTTATTACCAATATTATGCTCAACATGCAAAAAGGATTTAGAATAATTAACATCAAGGTTGAAACAATATAAACCATCCATTAATGTACTAGAACCATAATAGTATTGTCGTTTATACAAAGAAAAAACATTGTTTCCAACATTGAAATTAAAACCCCTCTTATCAAACTTACTAATAGAAACTAAATTTCTATCACAATTAGAAACATGAAGACACTTTTTGAGATCTAGACTATAACTAGTGTCTAAGATCAATTTGTACGTCCCAATTCCTTCTATTAGTGCCTTTATTCTGTTACCCATAGATAGGAAATTTTTAGTTCCGTTTATGGTTTGGATTGAAAGGAATCCCTACATAATATTTGACACATGAGTAGTTGCACCTAAATCTAGCTACTAGGTATTATTAAGCACCTCAATAAAATTTGATTCAAAACATACTAAAACATAGTACTTACCTTTCTTTTCGAATCAAGCCTTTCTCTTAGGGCAATCTTTCTTGAGGTCACTAGCTTTCTTGCAGAAGAAACAATGCTACTCTTTATGAATTTGGCTTTGTGCTTTTTGTTGATCTTCTTTCTTGGCTTTCCCTTTTTACAGCTAGCTTCTTTGTGTACTGTAAGATGAACATAGTGTTCCTTAATTTTCTTTAATCCCCCTTCATCTTGCACTAACATGGCCTTGATTTATTAAAAGTTTCATTTTTCCTTCAGAGTGTTGTAATTCAGTTGTAACTGATCAAATTCAGGAGGAAGTGAGTTGATGAATTGTACTAGGAAGGATTCATTTACATCTATGCCATTGATTTTAGCTTTACTGCCATATTTGACATGCCTATCACATGATTATAGATAGGTTGTGACCAATCAAACTTCTTAGTCGTCAATTCGCTCATCAAGCTCTCTACAATAGACCTGTCACTTACATTTAATTGTGAGTACTCTTTGATTTTCATAATGAATTCTTTTGCATTGTTCGTATGAGACATTGATGGCTTAACATTTTCAGTTATTGCCAATCACATCAAGTTTAGACTTAACCTATTAGATTTTTCCCAAGCTTCAAAAGTGCGTGCATGTTATTTTTGGATATGCAAACATATTCACCAAATGTGTCGTTAAGTCTCTTTAATGTTATTAATTATAAGCAATGATCTACCTTTGAGTGATCTCCTAGTATTATAATTAATAATCTCAATTGCTTAGTTCATCTTCTATGTCATTTATCAGCATCATATAACATAAACAATTGAAAGAGTGCATAATTGAATGTCTAAATATTTTTCGAGCAAGGTCACTTTGGTGACTAACAAGCTTTCTATACAATAAAGATTTAATTAAATATAAATAAATTTTAGAATTTAACTATAATGTTGGGAAACTCATACTCTAACATGTATATTTGTTTGTTACTAGGACCAAAAAATGTAATTCGTTGCATGCATATTCATTTAATGCTAGAGGACTAAAACTTAACTGATTCCATACTTTAACACAAATTTACCCTTTGATTTTTCATATGGAAGTCATGGTGTCTATACATTTTAACACCATAATCATTCTGTTTTACAACCATAAAACCAAAAATCTTTCTTATAGTGGGCCCCACGAAACATTGACTTTTCTTTCACTTGTTGTTTTCCAGAATTCATGTAAATTGTAGTAAACAAGTAATGCAAACATAAAACCAAAACTTTTGATGGTGGTCCTATGAAAACTTTCTTTAAACTTTTGTTTCTTTCCAACTTTGTTCCTTTAAAAAGCTTAACTTGTTAAACCTTAATTAATGCATGTAAGTAAACATTTGATTTTTCAACACCAAATAACTAAGTCCACACATTCTTTAACATGCAGATTCATTTATTACCATAAAAATAAAGTTACCCTACGCACACGATTATGGTCCCCCTAGGGTCCTTTAAGGTACAGAGTCTTTCGGTTTATATTTATTTCAAAAACCCAACTCAGTTCAAAATAAACAGATATGGAAGATAAGAACTCCACGCAATCTCCGACTATTATTATCAAAGAGATCATCTTTATCAATAATTTTAATCAATTCAACAACCCATAGAAGTCGAGAAACAAGATGACTTACATTGAGAGATTACAACGGAAGCAATAACATAATTTTTTATAACCGTAAAGCAATATTAATTGCTACCATTAATCCTAGGGTTAACTCTAAAGCAAGTCATAATGTCATAATCTGCTACGATACCGCATGTAAATTTTAATCTTTAACATTTTAATCAATATTTATATGTAAATTTTAATCGTTAACATTCTAAACAATATTTCAAGCCTAGAATTCATCTAAAATCATCTATGACACAATTGATTCAACACCTTCACACCCTAAGGTTCATGCTATAAACAAAAGAAAGAAATACTAACCTTGATCCATGCTCAATATGTGTAATGATAGCAAATACTTCTCTGCACAAAAGCTTTATCCACTCTCGCCTTTTTCCCTTTCTTCATTCTTTTCAATTGTGCAAGATCATTTATTTCTTTGATTTTGTTAATGTTTCTTGACTGAAGGGAGAGGGAAGGGTTTTATTAATTAACCCTAGTGATTTTAATTTTCTTTACAAGTACAATAACCATTATTTTGGGCCCACTTCATATTATAATTAAATAAAGTAATATGGGCCATACTTTTATGATTATTAAATTAATCTAACATCTATTCGTCTCCCCCTACGCAGTTCTCCCTTCTCATCTCTGTTATCTGGTAATTACTCGCTTTCCCATCCCTTTTATACTACCATGTTTTCCTCTTGTCTGCTTCCAACTTAACTTGTTTAGTTATGCAATATTTTTTACTATCTTTATCTTTACCTGTCTAAGTGTGTTAAACATAAAAATAGTTTGTCCCTTATTGTTTGTTTTTATTTATCTTTGTTTACTACCTACTTATTGTGGTCCATTCTTCCCATAAGAGGTAATCACTCACCCATACCTAACGAAATTATGTAAAAAGGACTGATAATCCAAACAACTATGAAAGAGCATTTCACTCTAAACATTCATAATTAATATAAAATGTAAAACTCTTTTTATACCAAAATAATTCATTGGGACATGTTTGTTGATAATTAAAGGGACATGTTCCTTTTTGTTTTCTTATAGTTATTGCCTATTTCGAATTTTTATTTGGCGACTTGAATTAGCTCTTAATCTTTTAGCCCATTAACACTCATCATTTGTAGGATATTCTAGGTGTTATTTCTTAGTTTTATTTTATGCTCATATATGCACATATATAATCCAAAACTTTCCAACAACTTAATCAAAGTAAGTTGATATTTGATCTTGGAAAATCATTGCTTCTACTGAATTATCATGTCTAATTTTAGAAAGGGTTAGATTTGATATCATTAAGATCCATTACAAGCTAGTTTGTACTTTTTGTCTAATAGTGCATAAACAAGTCATTATAAAGTTTTATGTTCCTAATAACACTACTGACATTTGTTAATGTTATTTAAAATGTATAAAATAGTTTGGATTATAACGTTTAAATAGTAATTAATTTGGTCATTAGGATATAATGACTTATGACGCATTTAATATTCTTTAATGGTTACGAATATGTTAACAATGAGTCAATATAGAGGTGTGAGGCTTTTCAATAGTAGGAATTTTATATTAAAAGTTGAGTTCAAATATGTTGATAAGGACATTGCTACTTTTGAAAATGTTGACCTTGGTTATATAAATTAAAAGCAAATGTATGAGATGGTGAAGGATTTATGATACCACCAAGTTGATAAAGCATACTACAAGGTCCTCGATTTTAACTTTAAAGAGTCGTTGAGACTTATTGAATTAAACCAAAAATGTATTAGAATAACAATCCTTATAAAAACTCATGGGATTATTGATATTGTATATAACTCTTAATTTAAACACTCCTTTCCCTACCCTTAACATATTACCTATAACTAGAGGAGAAGAACATATTGATGACTACAATGATGAACACATTAATGAACATGATGATGAATAAGATGATAAATAGGATGGTGGACATAATGATGAATAGGGTGATGAATATGTGGATGAACTTGTTGATTAATATATACAACATAATTTCTATGTGGACATTCTAAATGAATATTAATTAATTGAGATTGATTTAACTAATTATGATAGTTTTATTTGCAGAAATGAATATCTGAAAGGAGGAGAGCCAAGTGAAGCATTTTAAAAGACCAAGTATGAGTATTAGGTATAATCTGATAGGTATGGCGCAATAATGGAGATTAGGTATGGGGTTTAAAACTATAAAAGAATTTAAATATATTTGTGATGCCCTAATACCTCCTAGGAGGATACAGGACGCCACATAGACAACATAACATACATGTATACAAAATCGAGACAAAAGCAAAACATATGAAATATTCATCATGCATTCTCAACAGCTCAAAGCAGAAGCAATTCAAAGCAAACGTACATCATAATACATTGAGCTTAATACAAATTGTTCAAAACCGAAACCAGCCTAAATTAAGGTTATTACAAACCTTCAAATAAATCCAAAGTCATATACATCAAAGACAAGCCAAAAACAAACTCCAAGAATACAATTTTAACAAAACAAGACTCAGACTTCATTGGCCATTGCGGTTGACTCATCCCAATCCTTATGTCCTTCTCTCTGAACCTACATAGGGCAAATCTACCGTACTAAGCATATAGCTTAGTGAGTAATAACTAATCTATGCATAAATTGACAACTAATTATGCACAATCAAGATATATCAGAAGCATGCATTAACAGTTTATCGAAACGAACAATTCAAACATATTATATTGGATCTCAGACAGATTGTATAGAAAACAAAACTGAGTCTCAAAAGAGGGTATAAACCCTTCATATTCAGAATACAATTTCTTTATTTATATCAGAGTCAGACAGAAATAATAATACAAAATCATATGACTGTTAAATCTATTTATAGAAGCGGGTAACGGGACTTACACAGGAGATACCTTGATTGGTATCAGCAGGAGAGACACCGAAGTGTCAATACAGGAGACATCGAAGTGCCATTAACAGAAGACACCGAAGTGTCATTAACAGAAGACACCGAAGTGTCATTAACAGAAGCAGCTGCAAACACTTCTAGGCATGCCTATTTACCTACGACTAGGACTTGACAGTTTCAAAACTAAACAAATTCATTTCATGTTCAACATAATTAGCCAATCATTGCTTTCATGCCAAAACTCAAACATATCAATCTGACAGCTTTGCAAATCATTCAATAGATTAAAGTCAAACAGTAAATAAATAGTCAAAGCAGAACTATCCAAAATTTCTCACTAACTTTCTTACTAAATTGCCCACAATTATTGAACAAGACTTAATTATAGATAAGATCATCCAAATTATTTATAGAATTTCTTACTAGATTACTTACAAAAATTACCGTCTAAATTACTTACAAAAGCTCCCTGTTTGCTTATTGCCTTGAAGTCCCGACAATATCTGGAAGTCGCTCTATGCATTTCTCTATAACATTTAATACAAACACATATCACTATTGTGCATGATTATGAAATCATTTATGCACATTCATGTATACTGAAGATGTATTATGCATATTCATGACAAATTTCTGGGTTTCTTAACCTTAATCTTGTCACATTATCAATCATGTGAAGCCACACTCAATTTCTCAATCCAAATTTATTTCACTAACAACCCTCGGGTCCACTTTTTTCAATTATTCTCATAAGGAAGGTGAGGTAATTAGATACAACTTCCTTATAGAAATTTGTTCCTCTTTGTCTTAGGTTTCCATTGATACCAAGTTCATCCAATTTGGTTTAGTATACTGAAAGTTATACTCAAAAGATTTTAGATTGTTCTTAAGCTTTAGTAGAATTCTTATCTCAAATTCCAATCAGATTTTGAAATTTTTAGAGGCAGAATTAGAATTTAATCTCTTCAAAATATTTGTAGCCTTATGTCTCTAGTTTACTTCAAATAAAAAATCATTCTATTTGGATAACTACAAAGAAAGTTATGCCTAAAATACTGAAGTATGTTCAAGTTGTCAGGAAACTTCGCCGCAGCGAACTTTCCAGAGAGCAAAATTCCTAGCCATTTTCTTAAAGGTTTGTCGCAGCGAACCTAAGAGTTGACCGTGGCGGACTTTCATAGAAATGAAATCTTTCAAGTTGGTTGCGACGAACTGAAGAGAGTTAGCTGTGGCGAACTTTATTGCGTTTTAATCATCATCTTCCTCTCTTCTCCTTAATCCTTCATCACTAACTTGTATAATTACCTTTACCATTTTATTTTAATTTTATATCATCTGAACTCATTCTCAACACCGCTCAAAACCAAGTTTATAATCAGATACTAAAAACCGATGCATGCACGTATTACACCATTTTCAACTTTCTCTCACTACTGCATCAGGTGTTTAATTATAAACTCATTCTTCACAACCACTCTACTCATCCAAAACCTCTCTACTTACGTAACTCATGCATGATTTCATTGCAATACTAACACATCATCAAACTCATTTACACAGTACACAAAAAACTAAACCACAACTTGATTTTTCTGAAAATTCTTCATCAATGAGAGTGAAGAACAGGGCTCGGTGGAAGGTAACAACAAGACCAAAGAGAAGCAAATTCCTAACTGGACTGAATTGTTTAGTTTGTAAAGGTTAATACTAATGTAAAATAAAAAACAGTAGTAGGTGATGAATGTTCAGTGATTTTCAATAAACACCTACATAATATGAAGAACAACAAAAGCTTCAGTAATTTTGCCTTTTAACACACTTACTTGCGTGTGTTATTTTCATATTGACATATGGCTCCATGCATGACTCCCATCTGCCTTTCATGCAAGCTGGCACATATCTCCAACATGTCAGGCCATTTGTCACACAATGAATGATGCCAAATGTCATAATGTCATTTGTCTATTTTTTTTGGAAATTTAATATCCCAAAATTTTCAGAAAAATTCCTAAATTTTCAAAAATTTTGAAATAATACCAATTGCCTCCAAATAAAATTTTCCACCATTTAATCGCATTTATAAATCCTCTTTACCTGAAAAATGTAAATGAATGTATGCACAATTCATTTGTATGTGTCTAAGAATGCTTATGCATAAATAAGCAAAAACTCAATTATGCAAAGCGTACTATGCATTGAAATTTCTTAATATTCTAAGTCCTAATATGGGGCGTTACAATATTGTTGTCGGCTATGTAATGCAAATATGATACAATGTAAAATTGAAAAGAGTGAGAGTAAGAGTAAGAGGAATATGGTTAAGTGTATTAATGGATGCCCTTGGGAATCGTATGTTAGATATGACAAGAATGAAAAGTATGACAAAGTATAGATTTACAAACCTTATTGTAGTTGTTTCATAACTAACAAACCAAAATTGGTTTTCGTTATGTTCCTAATGAAACATTTTAGGGATATAATTCTTGAGAAGTATAGTATTTCTACTAATAAAATGATTGAAGATTATTGAGAGAGATTTAATATTTTGTTAATTCCAGGGTGTGTAAAAGAGTTAGGATGAGATTGAGAAAAGAGAGGGCAATTGATTATATTAATAAATATGCTAAGTTGCAACAATATATACATGAGTTAAATTTAAGTAATCGTAGATCGACAGTGGATTTACAACTAACAAGGAATCATGACAATTCCTTGCTAGATATAATGAAAATTGTAAAATCTATACTTCTTGATTTTTTAGTTGTACATTTTATTCATCCTTCATTATCTTTTGGTTGTAATTCAAAAGGTTTTACATTTGTTTGATGCTACTAAAAGAGAGCATAAGCATTTGAGACCTATTTTTTATATAGATGACTGCTTTCTTAAGATAAAGTTTTAAGGGTAATTATTAAGTGTAGTATATTGGCATAAATTTTTTATGTATGTGTTATTGCTATAGCACTATTGACATATATGTTGATAACTTTTTGATATATGTGTTATTTGCATTTTCATATTAGCATAACTTTTTCCTACATGTAAATGTAAATTCCAATCAACATATTTTCTTTTTAATATATTATTGATATTAATGTATTTGCCACTTTTGTATGTGAATTTTAGTTTATATATTTGCTACTTAAAATATTATTAATATTTACAAGTGGTCATATGACAAATGACGGAGAACACGTGACATAATCGTTATAATGTAATTATCAAATGCACAATCATTACATTAAATATAAGTAAAATTTAAAATTTATGTTACAATTCAATGTTATTTTTCCATAAAATAAATGAAAAGTAATAAGTACCATAAGTACAATAAATCTTATTACAATATTCAGTAATATAAACTTCAACGCTTTTTTTCTTTTTTACCGACAAACTTATTTATCTTGTTAATGCACTTCATTTGCTCCTCGGTCTTCTTAGTTGTACTTGTTTTGATAGTACTTGTTTCAACCACCTTCTTCAACATTGATACTTCTTTTTTAAATTTATGACTCATTTTAGTAACTTTCTCAATAAATTTTTTATCATACCTTTAGAAAAAAAATCATATCTCCTAACTTAAACAAAATATTTCATTATTTAAACATTAACCATAAGAGTTTTAAAATTCTCACCGAATAATTGAAGCATTTATAAAATCTGAAGTCATGATTATGATCACTTTATTAAGTAATTAGTGGGTCACTTAATCAACAATAGCATGTTTTGAGCATTTTAACTTAATGTTGTACTAGTATATGATGAAGATTCTATAGCTTTAGGAGCTGCTACCATAATAATCGTACTAACAACACATATAACATTCTATATTGCATGGATACTAACAAAATATGAATTAAATTGATCAACTATGTTTAGAAAGAATAAAGAATCCAATAGCTTTTTATCTCGAATAACAAATTGGCAGTACAAGTACTATAGAAAGCAACCTTAGAAACATCAATTCATAAAACTAAATTGAGTTTTTCTCCTAACCTGAATTCTGAATGAGTAGAGGAGCTAAAAGAGAATAACAAACAACCTAGCACCCTGTTGCGTTGAGCTTTAAGCTCTGAAATACATTGGCTGCTCCGGTCACAACTGTCATTATCTGATCATGTCTTTATGCATGAATGTATATGTCTCAATTCAGAATCAAATGCGTCACACAATGATAACATATGCCCCAAACTCATTTTTGAACCAAGTAGTTACAATTTATACACATAACACTTCAATAACGAATTTCCAATACTTCAGACACCTATGGTCCGAAATCAATCACAATCAAACACATAAATCCTCCATTTCCTCTGCATGGCATAAGCGCATAATATAAACACACAAAGATTGAGGAACCAATTAGGTTACTCACCAATTAACTTCCGAGCTAATGCCGGGAAGTCTCAGCTACGTCGGAGGATCGACACTCCACTTATGCCTCTAAGACAATCGAAATACACAAACATTACTAATTGCACAATTTACAATAATAAAAAATGCATATGAAACGATTGAATTGCGTACTATACATGTTCATGGCATTTCCGGTATTATTCCCTTGACGTCCCATCTCAACTCATTATCTCCAAAAGATATAGAAATTCATAGACTCTATAACGCATGGAAGACCTCAAAGCCATAATTACTATTTACTAGATCAATATCATTCATTGAACTCTCTTTCTAACCTCAAAG
>JANZLD010000236.1:72470543-72485892 GCA_026413575.1 Erythroxylum carthagenense
TGCACGACCCACGCCTCACACCACTGAGCTACGTAGCCCAGTGATGTGAGGCGTAGATCATGCACCCAACAAAACCCTGAAGTCACAGGTTCGACTCTTCACGAAAGAGGGGCTAAATCTAGAACCCGACGTGACCAAAAGGGACAAAATCTCAATAGTGCGGACCCACTCAAACTAGACCCTAATATCCATGATTGATTCTTCGAGTAAGAAGCTATCAAGCTTACAAGAATTGGTGGTTTTGCACTCACGAGACTCCTATTGAAAGACCATCAATGGAATCAGTTGTTCAAGAGCTTGGTAATTACAATAGCTATCTCTAATTTAGAATAAAAAATATAGATAAATATTTAACAGAAAATTTTATTTTAAAGTTTCTAAAGCCAATATTATGTTGTCAAGATCAAGAAACAAACTAATTATAGACAAGAAAACAAAGGTTCTGTTTTGGTGCGTTTCCTTGCAGCCAAGTTGGGAGAAGTAAGTGGCGCAGTTGGAGTCAAGGTGCAAAGTCCAGAGTCCCAGCTGGGTTATCTTGTCTCCGAACAGAACATTGAACTTATATCAGACCCAAAATTTGAACACCATTCAATGTAATGAAGAAACCGAAACGGAAACCGAAAGCAAAAGCAAAACAAAAAGCAGCCATTTTAGGCACTGTCAAAAGAGGGCCTCATTGCCAAATGCCAAAGTAACGCAAGAGTTGACCAGAAAGTGAGAAGCCAAAAACACGTGCACTTAAGCTAACCGTCCCTTTGACCCTTCTCTTTCGTTTTTATAAATGCCCACGTGAAATGGCGACCTGAAATGGAAGTTTAGGCAGGAAGCATCCCCGTACCTATGACCTGTCTCTTCTTGCCCTTCACGTGCCAACGTTTTCTAATTACCAAAAAGATATCGCGTGGAGTGTAGACCAGACCTCTCCACTTCTCAAATGGACTCCTGACTTCAAGCTAAATGCCCAAATTGCTGGTTTTTGCTTTCCACTCACTTTACTTAGCTCCACGTTCTGTCCACTTTTCAGTAAACCCATATAAGCTTATGATTCTCTATTTCAAATATATTAAAATACGTTCACATGCAAATACGCGTATAACTCTATTCTTGTATGTATCAACAGCATTTGGGATGATAGAAAAAGCTCCCTAAATATTCTTCACATGAACATTCCATGGCAGATCTTGTTCGTTCCTTGTAAACTTCAAGTTGCAGATCAGTGTACGGAAAACCTCGCATCAGTTCTTAAGATACGGTATCTATGGTGGGATAATAGGCTTGCTATGTACTCAATGGGGACCTGGGACAGAAAAATGGAAGTGAAATGACCATGTGCAGATTTCCTGAAAGTAGGTTAGATTTTTTGGCTGTCACGAAGGTGACATATCTTTTCCTTGTTTCAATGTTTCCGCCCTCTTTGTGTCATTCCCAAACTCCTCTTCTTCAGGACTTTTCCTCACGATCTGCATGTTTTCTTACATCTTCCCATATCGATTAATTGTCTATATATATATATATATTATTCAAACAATTCAACTTTTTGAAATACAAGCACTCAACACTAAAGTAGCCCTAGCAATTATAGTTGGTTGGTTCTCCAGAAAAAAAAAAGTACAGTCGGTTGGTGTCAAGTGATGTCCATCTCAACTATTTCTCTCTCAGAGACAAGACAAGGTATATTTTGAAAAAAAAAAACTTAGGATATTATTCGGACATATTAAGTCGAATAATGACCCGTGAGAAATTATAATCTAAAGGAGACACATCAAGAAAAATGTCGATTAGTAACAGAAAATACTAACGGAAAATATTTTGATTATGTCGGTAATATAAATGAGCGACGGAAAAATCGACAGACAATGACGTCGTTAAAACGACCGTAGGTAAATTTATCGACGGATATATTATATAATCGTCGGTAAATATACCGACAGATGCTTGTGATTATCGGTAAATTTATCGACGGATTGTAGTGACTGTTAGTAAATTTACATACGGACTTTTCCTTTCCACCGTGATATTTTCCGACGGTATTAGTCATTCCATCGATAAGATTTCCGACCGTTATGATTGACCGTCGGTCAATATACGGACAGTCAAGAAAATCCTGACAGTTAAGTTGACAATGGCTATCAATATTATTGACGGAATAAAGAGTAACATTCAGTAAATATTACACATTTTACCGACGGTCTATGGTGTTTCGTCGGTAAATATAGTAGATTTTATCGATGTATTTTTATTTTCCTTCAGTAAAGAAAATTAAAATTGAAAAAAAAATTTCGACATTAAATTTAATTTCATGATCTTATGATTAATGCATAATTTCAACAGTAATGAATTATCTGTGCATAATATCCAGTTATTTGCCTTTGAAAACATAAAAAGGATAATAAAAGTTCCATATTCAATGAAGTAAAAAGATAAAAACATATACAAATTCGATTAGACTTTGTTAAACTATAAAAGAGTCTATAATCTTTTACCTTAAATATAGTACTTGATATCAATATTTTCTTCCTGAACAGCTATCTATGCAATGAGATATATGTCGTGGTTGCCATGAATTCCTATGGCACTTAGATATTGTCTCGGGTACTTAGTTTTTAAGAAGCGACCACTTATATTAATTTTAGGTCTTAAAAATTTTTAACCTCTTTTTCATAGCATCAAAACATACATGCATCCTTTTTAACACCAATTTATCTTTTTGTTTTTCCTTTTAACTTGAAGCTTGACAGTAGAATCTAGATTTATTTGATTTAATTAACTAATATAACCATTAAGTTTTCTATCTCCATCATGTTATTCCTTTGACTTTGATTTTTTAATTTTTTAATTTTAATGCTCAAATTGTCAATAATTTTTTCTTGAATTATCTCATAATATAATTGGGCGTAACCAAACTTAGCTTGTTGATTGATTTTACATATGATCTAACTTTTATGTTTTGAGCTTGAAGCATCTATCTTTTTATGCCAGATGAATCATAGAGTTCAAATAGACATCTTTTGATGCAAGAGTACTTAATCCTTTTAGGTTCATTCCTCTTAAAACTCAAGTCAAATCTTGTTGCAATTGTATAATCATCAGTTGCCTCTTTAAAGTATTTTACAATGTTAAAGACCATCTATAATAACCATTTTATGGAAACAAAATCATGAATATATTTCTTGGTTTGATTACGTCATCACAAAGTTACATATATCTTGTAAGCATTAGGATATTAATAACTAACCAAGAAACTCTCATGATCTTTTACATCAACGTTTATGGTCTCATGAACTACATCAACACTAATGTTAAAATCTAACTTACAATCATTTAAATTATGTTTCTTTGCATTTCCTTCAATATCCTATTTAATGTCATTAACATCCATTTTAGTATTTTCATTTGATTTAAGTTCTACATCTACATTTGCATAATTAACATCATTAGCCTCTTTTTCATGTTGTTTGTCATGTCATTTTATCATAAGTACAAATGATACTAATCCATCAACAGATCTTAAATATACATCAACTATACCATACAACTTTTATAATTTAATAAAAACTAATGCATTCGAATTGGACTCTAACATTTTCAAACCATTAACTAACTCCTTCCTAAAAATCAAATACCATGCATTAATAATATTTTTATAGCCTAATTTAGCACATATTTCACACACCTTTTTCAAACTACCATAAACCAATCACATATTGTCAACATTTTCAAGTCCCTCATCTTCGTACTTTAAAATTCGTCTTTAAGTGAAATTTCCACCACCAAACATCCTTATAATTGTCTTTCCATTTACTATTATCTTACGAAGAAAAATGAAGATAAATCAATCCAACACAAATTACATAATTGATAAGAAAGCTACTTATAATGGAATAGGTTTCTCAGTTAAGTCAAATTAATTATAATACAAAGCTCACAAATATAATGTCACTATATTCAATTTAGGATTGGCATTAGTCCAATAATCATCTTTACAACATATGATAAGCTTGTAAGAATTTATATAATAGTCTTCAATACATTTTACTTGCGTATTTTATTTTACATTTAAAGCTTGCTTTTCTATTATAAAAAGATGGACATTATTCATTCTCTAATTTAACAAAACAAATAAAAGTCAAATAGTCACACAAATACATTTTTTCAAAAAGTAGACATTTCATCAAAGACCTTATATGCATCAGAAATTCATCTCAATATTACAATCAAAAGCTTCTCCCTTCTATCACTAACATTTTTACCTTAAAATTCTTTTTCAATAAAAAATACACAATTGCAAAAAAATCAAAGACCTAAATATATACAAAACTACATCCACGGAAACAACTCTACGAAAAAACGACAATAGCCAGAAAAGACCACGTCATTTTGATTTAAACCGAACGTCGTTTTCGTTAACTTAAAAACGTTCAATCAGAAACAGATGACGACGTATAGATTGAAAATTTATTGATGAAAATGTTCTATCAACAAATCCAAAATTTATTTTTTCGTCATCAATTCCCGTCTTATTTACTGACGGGCATTTAACATCGTCACTAAATTCCCATGCAAATTGGTATTTATTGGCAAATATTACTACTACCGTTAAATGAATTTTTTTTCAACAATTTTTCGATAGAAGTAAAATTTCTGTCAATAATTTACAACAACTTTTTTTCCGTTGCTAATTAGAATGACTCGCTTAAACTGTTCATGAAAATGTCCTCTCAATTATCCAGTTATCCCTGGCCACAACAAGAAGGTAGCTTAGGAAATATGGAGTACAAGACACTAGTCTAATCAAATGTCGGATCATTGCACAACACGGTATTCATTGCTACACAGAATCTATACCTAAACCATGGAATGGAGATGTAAAATTCAACCTAACCTACTACAAGCTTGTCATTGGATCAGCGGTCCCCTCTACCACGCATGCATGTAAGAGCAGACAAAAGTTGGGGGGTACGAGTTTCACTTTCTTGTCGGAGTAATTCTCGATCATGAATGCAAAGTAAGATATGGACCAAATGGACTCCTTCCTGATACACCTTCTCAAGAAGATAAAGATGGTATCATATTCTTCCAAAACCGCAAGAAGCATTAGCATAGTGGCTGAGTTGATCTAACAATTTTTGTCACTGATGATGTAATAGTCCACGAGAAATTGGTTTCACTGGCATTTTGTTTTACAGTTCCATTATTGCGTGTTGTGATATGGCGGTTGATATTAGATTAAGATTTACGAGTTCGTTATAGGCCTGTCATTCCAACATAAGAGAAACTGAATATAAAAACAGGAGATGATGAAGATCATTAGTATAATCATGGAATATAGAGATGAAGGAACAGGACCACCAAACATCAAATTTTGTTTAATACATGACATTGACTAGGTAATGCAGAGTCGGTTTCGCGGTGGCATTTATAAAACTTAGATTCTTGTTAGTGACTATTATATTATAAAGAAGGTTACTAACAAACAGTCTTTAATTTCTTGTCCTTATTCTAGCAGTTGTGCTTATTAACAATAGCTCTTATACCGTTATCATTGAAGGGTAAGCTGATTTAAGAAAGCCAATTCTTGAACAACTCACCGGTTTATCAGCTCTCTTATTGATTGAGATTTTTTATTGATCACATGTTACTCGACTCAAACGTTATATCACAAATGAACAACCTTATCATCTCAGAGGAAAGCTAATTGATTTTGTAAGTACACTCAAACTTTATATCACAAATGAACAACCTTATCATCTCATCAGAGGAAAGCTAACTGATTTTGTAAAACATGTTTCCAATAATATGAAGGAACTCCATTGATTTTTGTCAACTTTTCTCATTCCAATAGTTTGTTCCTTGTAAGAAACGTTGTGTTAATAATTGTACGGGTGAGCAGATGTTAGGCAGTGGATACAATTATAACGCATACCAAGACATGCGTTGGGGGGAGATCACGAACCTTATCATTCTTGCTTTCTCCAGCTCCACAGTTGAGAGTTACGATTTTGGCATCTATTCAAGATATAGGGCATAGGCAATTAATGAATGCCAAACTTTTTGTTGCTTTTAGATCCTATTTGAAGATTCCATTGGCAAATTCTCTTTGATCTTTGCTGTGGGTCTTATCCTTATCAAAAGGGTTCGATTATTGGACCTTGATGAGGACCATGTGTTCCATTTCTCCACTCTAACTGGCAGCAGTAATAAGTCTTTAATGGAATCTTATTTATATATAAAAACTTCAGCTGGCATAACTTCATCCCAAGAATTATATACATATATGTGGAACATTGAGGTTATTCTTGGTTCTGGCTCCATTGACTAAGTCGCAATTTGGACGTGACATTCATTAAAAAATTGTACGAGACGGTCCATTATGATGAGCAAATGAAAAGAGCCCCATGTTTCTTTTGGAGTTGCAAGTCACTTTCAGTGGGCAACAGCCAGGGTGTACATTTCAATTCTTCTTCCTTCTTATTGTTGAGTTATATAAATATATTGGTCCTAAGCTAGGGCTTGAGCTACTACTCTACGAGGGTCGAAGCAATTATTTTTTAAGTGTTTTCTCAACTACACTTCTACAGGTTAACATATTTTCCTACCTACAGGGTCAAATAGTGAATGTGACCCACCTTTTCTTTTAATCTCTATGTCTTCTTTATAAGGTCGATCTTTGTTATTTATAAGAAATGCATCGTATAATGATTTAAGTAAAAATTTAGCTGAAATGCAAAATTTAGAGAGATTATGATTAATGAGTTAGTGTTCATATCAATCTCATCTCATGTTTATTCCAAAGTTATCATATATTTGTGGCCAGATAAATAGAAGATGAAAGAACAGAAAGAAGGAATAATGAGAATAATTTGTAAATGTAGGCAGCTGCCGTCGACCAAACGAAAGCATTGATAATACAGAGAAGGGATAACGAGTTTGGGTCTTAGAAACAGAATTAGATTCTTGCCAATCTCAACTTAAGTGTGTGTTGTTGTTGTTTGATTTGAGGCGGTGAACAGAGAACTGAGCAAGGGGTTTGAATTTAGGCGTTTGTCTCACGTGGAAGAGATTGCAGCAGTGAAAGTTAGTTCGCTCGCCGGCAACCTATCGCCATCAATGCCCGACAGTCTCACCCCAGAAGCAGTCCCGTGGTTGGGTAGTTTTGATCAATTTTGAAAGGATTGGAAGTCTGAGATTATTTTAATTAAGGTTGAATTAACATATTATAATAAATAAAAATTCATGTGTTTTGAAAGTATTTTTAACATCCGTTTTGCAGAGATTTAGTTTTGTATTTATATAAAGAGACTAATTTTATGGACTTAAAATTGTAACCTTGTAATAACAAAAGAGTAATTTTATCAATTACTCGAATTTTAGCAAATAAAAATTGTTTTAATAATTATATGATAAAATATCAAGAAATATATTTTTGTGAGCCAAAGTCAAAGTTATTAAAAGAGTCATTAACGTAAGCATACTTTCTTTTATAATTTTTATAAAAAAATTGTTTCTGTGATTTAAATATATGATTATATAATTATAAAGGAGCAATTTGTAACTCTCCCTCACATATTTTGTGTGAGTCTCTTATATATATATATATGATTTAGTTCAAATGATTATGTTGATTTATACTATATTTTTAATTGTACAAAATTTTAGGGAGGTAAAAATCAACAATGCAATAAATTTTTTTTTGATACATTAGATACGGAGAAATTCAGTAATATAAAATTTTACTTTTAACTAGTACAACGAGTGGTTTAGAGAGGTAAATTTATAAATATATTAAAGAATAAATTTAAATATAAGGATAAATTATAAAATTTTAGACTAATACTATGCCTTATTCTCCATTAATTTAATGCGAATAAAATGGAAGTATAATTTCAAAAAACATAAAAATATTTTTATCAAGTAGGTAAAAAAAAAAATGAAGTTACCTAATCATCTTCTCCCACTCTATTTCCCTTTGAGTCCGCTGACATGGCGGTCACCTAACCCCACATGCCCCCTCACATCTTGCCATGTCTACCTGTTGTGGGCCCACATTGTCCCCTCTATGCCGTACACGTATTAAGACAACATTTTTATTTGTTTATTTTAACTTTCTACGTCTACACCGGTTCGTCAGCTTCCTTGTAACGTCCTCTTTCATGGGGGCCCCGCTCATACGTGGCATACCACGCGTCCGTTGCCCACAAGCAAAGGACTCTCTAGTCTCTCCTCCTATATAAACACCACCTCCGTGACCCCTTGCTCTCACAACTAGCAAACAGTTTCAAGTTCTCTTTTAATTGCTAAGAAGCTCTTTCAAATTTTCTCACGTACATCTCCACAAACCTTTGTTCTCTTATTTATAAACCCTTTTTAGTTTTTCTGTCTGCAATGGCTGTTGACGATGCCTTCTCATCTCCTTTGGGTCCTCCAGCATGCGAAAAAGATGCAAAAGCGCTTCAATTCATCGAGGAAATGACTAGAAATCCTGACTTCGTTCAGGAGAAGGTTTTGGCTGAAATCCTGAGCCGAAACGCTCAGGTTGAGTACTTGAAAAGGTTCAAACTTAATGGTGCTATCGATCGCCAGACTTTTAAGTCCAAACTTCCCATGATTACTTACGAGGATCTTCAGCCTGAAATCCAACGTATAGCCAATGGCGACCGCTCTGCCATCTTGTCATCTCACCCCATCTCCGAGTTTCTCACTAGGTGTGTTTTTTGTCAAGAGTATATGGATTTACTTAGAAGGTTTGAATTATTGCACTAATAAAACTTTTGTTTAATTGGAAACTACAGTTCAGGGACATCTGCTGGTGAAAGAAAGCTGATGCCAACAATCCAAGAAGAGCTGGATCGTCGGCAATTATTATATAGTCTGCTCATGCCAGTGATGAACCTGTAAGTTAAAGAAACCCCGATGGACGCGTTGGAATTAATTGTGTGCCTGTCTCCATCTTCATTCAATTCCACTCACATGCAACTAATAAAAAAAAACCCCGCTTTTTGTGCAACAGTTACGTCCCTGGCTTGGACAAAGGCAAAGGCCTATACTTCATGTTCGTGAAATCTGAGACCAAAACTCCCAGTGGCCTCCTGGCTCGCCCTGTTCTCACCAGCTACTACAAGAGCGACCACTTCAAAACTCGTCCCTACGATCCTTACAATGTGTACACAAGCCCCAACGAGGCCATTCTTTGTGCTGACTCATTCCAGAGTATGTACACCCAGATGATCTGCGGCCTTCAGGAGCGCGAAGCAGTGCTCCGACTTGGCGCTGTTTTCGCCTCCGGTTTGCTCCGTGCCATCAGGTTTCTCCAAGTTCACTGGAGAGAACTTGCTCATGATATTGAATCGGGAACTTTAAACAGCCAAATCACAGACCCTTCTCTAAGAATCTGCATGACCAAGATCCTGAAACGTAACCCTCAACTCGCAGAGTTCATCAGAATGGAGTGTTCCAAGGAGAAGTGGGACGGAATCATTACTATAATTTGGCCCAGCACAAAATATCTTGACGTGATCGTCACTGGAGCCATGGCACAATACATCCCAACCCTTGATTACTATAGTGGTGGGTTGCCACTAGCATGCACCATGTATGCTTCCTCAGAGTGTTATTTTGGGTTGAACTTGAACCCGATGTGCAAACCATCAGAAGTCTCTTACACAATCATGCCAAACATGGCATACTTCGAATTTTTACCCCACAAGCCTGCTAAGACTTGGACTGCTCGTGACTCGCCACCAAAACTCGTTGACCTCGCCGATGTTGAAGTGGGCAAAGAATACGAGCTAGTGATCACCACCTATGCAGGTTTATACAGGTACCGAGTCGGCGACATCCTCAGAGTCACCGGGTTTCACAACTCAGCACCTCAATTTCATTTTGTTAGAAGGAAAAATGTATTACTCAGTATCGACTCGGACAAGACTGACGAGGCAGAGTTACAGAAAGCTGTCGAGAACGCGTCCCAACTCTTACCTGAATTCAAAACAAGCGTTGTTGAGTACACGAGTTTTGCTGATACAAAGACGATTCCAGGTCACTACGTAATTTACTGGGAGTTATTAGTGAAAGACTCGGTCAATTCCCCGACTGACCAGGTACTGAACAGGTGTTGCCTTGCCATGGAAGAATCTCTGAACTCAGTTTATAGGCAAGGACGAGTTGCAGACAACTCCATAGGTCCACTAGAGATAAGGGTTGTTAAAAACGGCACATTTGAGGAGTTAATGGACTATGCAATATCAAGAGGGGCATCCATTAATCAGTACAAAGTCCCAAGGTGTGTAAACTTTACACCAATCGTTGAGCTGCTTGATTCGAGGATGGTATCCAATCATTTCAGCCCAGCTTTGCCTCATTGGACACCGGAAAGAAGACGGTGATTTCCCAGGTCACCGACCAAAACTTAAGTTAATGTAGAAAACTATAGATATCTTGATGTATTTTCTTATCCTTTATCCCTTTTAGCCTTTATGTCGAGTGATATCCCTAGCTTTGCAAGAAAAGGTGAAAGTGTCCGTTGATTAGGACAGTTCAGGGTCAGGTTTTGTATTGTGGTTCAGTTAACCTCTGGAAAAGAATGTGACGTCTGATATGTATGTGTAGTGAAATGTTTCTTTCATGCAATGAACATATTTCATCCCTTTTAATCTCTTTTCCATCGCTTTCCATTGTTAATTTCATCCACTGTGTTGTGTTTAGTCTTTGTCAGGAAAAGGGGTTGAGACGAGCGCACGCTTTTTTAGTTCGTCTAACGACCACTCACACCGGACCAAAAGGAATAGGAATGATTGAGAGATAAAATAAAAGATAAATTACACCCATCTAATTTTTTTAAAAGTATTATTATAGTTTTATGCCCTTAAGATTATGTTTGTTTATTGTTAGCAATTTTTATATCATATCTCATTAAAATTTTAATAAAGAATAGTAAAATAATATTATGTTGCTTGTATAAGTACTATGTCATCACTACAGGAAAAATAACTTTAGTGGACAGATAAAAGTGTAACTATAAATCCAATTATTGTTGCCATTTTATTAAGGTATTAGAATTTATACCTTTAAATAAAACGGCGTTGTTATAGATGTAACACTACAAGAAAAATGTCATTTAACGATGGATATTATCGACGAAAAATCTAAATATTCTGTCAGGAACACAATTTAGTGATGGAATTTATTGACAGACAAATGTATTATAAAAATGGCGATAGGTAATAATTTTTTACGAATAACAGAATATTTGTCGGTAAATTTACCGACAGATATTTATGTAACCATCGGTGAATATACTGATGGTTGTTTATATGGTCAACCGTCAGTAAATTTTTGACGGTCAAAATTTGTCCGTCGGCAAATTTATAAATGATATTGGTTATTTTGTCGGTAATTTTATTACAACATTATCAACAGTTATGCTTGTTTCATTAGTGAGTATACCAATTGTTATTCTACGACAAATCTTGTTGATAAAGTTGGCGATGAAATTGGTTATTCTGTCTATTACTTACTATCAATATTACCGACGGTATATTGTTTTTCGTCAGTAAATTGAATTGATTTTACCAATGCACTTTTGTTTTTCTGTCAGTAAATTAACAAAAAAATTTAAAAAATTCCCGCCATTAAACTTTTTTTTGATGATCTTATGGTTGATGCATAATCTAAACATTTATGAATTATCTGAGTATAATATTGATTGGTGATATAAAGTTAAAATTATCTTAATTAATAATAAAAATATTAAATTATACACACTCAGTATTTGTAATTCAAATGAAATGACTACAAGTATACTATTAATTTCGTAGTCGCAGATGCTTTGACTGTTGCGATGAGGTGCTACCCCTCCACTTCAACTCATCCATCTTATTACGGAGCTGAGCTATGCACTCTATTGACTGTTGCAATTAAGTTGCCAATGTCTACACTATGCTCTAAACTTATTGACTTCATTGATTGTTGACATCTACTAGATGTTGCTGTACTAGACGTGGAGGATTGCGAATAACATGTGTTCACAAATGAACCTAAGCCAAATATCCTTCTACGACGGTCCCTACCACCCACTGCATGAAGATAAGTTTGAGCCTCATCAACATCTTTAGATTGCTGAGACTGTCGTTGGATGCTTTCTTGTATTTAATCATATCATAAGATAATGTTTATATTAGTAAGTGATAATTATTAAGCATTAATATTAAATCATAAATTTCACATATATTTAGGTCTCTATATTGAGTATTGATGAATGTTACACCGTCATGTTTCTTAGTGTGAGTATGCAAAAAGAGCTGACGGGATATAGGCCTCATGCTCATAGACTTTTCCTGCATAAGAATAAAATGTTATAAGTGAACTAGAATTTAAAAAAATTTCGACAGAGTTTCCTCTATTTTTATGATATTTAACCTGGTTGAACAAAGAAAATAACTCAACAACATAGTCATATATGACATCAGACATTTATAATATTATCATTTTTCATAATATCCATATTTTCATTCCAAAATTTACACATCAATTTAAATTGAAATACAAAAAGTTAAAAAAATCAGAATATAAATATAAAGTGTAAATACTTACAAGTTTTTCTGCATACTTGTGGTGGGTAATAGATCCTCTCGTATGTACAGGAAGACTCTTTCCCCCCAGTCTTTTACTTCTTGTTAGTAGAATTACGCTCTGAATGGACATTACCATAAGTGATGTCCAATGTTGCTGTCAACGACTTCATATTTGTTCAGAAATATAAGGTGGTCTTACACCAGTCTTGTGTATCGTACCAATAAAGTCCCGATAATGTGTACATACTCGTCTCTTCCATATTTTATTAATGACCGCGTCAAATTCAGAATCTCAAAAAATTCTTTCTGAAACAAAAGGAGAACCATTCAATAAATACTTATAATGTAATAATTTTATCTAATTGATGTATAAAAATAAATTTAAAAAAAGAAAATAATATTATTTTTTATACCTCAAAAGTAAAATTCCTTTGTGGCCTAAGAGATATTCTTCTATTCATAACCTTCAAGATCAATCTTCTCCTTGAATTTGGATGTCATGTTTCTTGAGTACGGTCCAGACGGAATCAACCTAATACAAAAACAAATAATTTTATACCATTTTTAAAATTTAAACCTATAACTTAATTGTAAACATATAGTATTTCATGTATTTTCACTTACAAATTGTTAACAATTGTGATGTAAGTTCTTCCATCTAGGTCCTTTAGCTTCAGGCTGGTGACTACCTCCTTCATCCGCATCGTTTACCCCTGATATCTTTTTCACTGTAAGGGTAGTGGATGATGTAGGGGTGGTGGATGGTGTAATAGTAGGTACGAAAGATGATGCCTCATCTGCAAGTGTAGTAGCTAGAGGGGGAGGAGGTGATTTAGTTCCAGCTGTAGAATGTGATGCTTCACCTTGATAGTAAGTAGCTTCGAATTGTTGTCTAAACCTTGGTCGCATTATATTATGTTTTCTCTTTAGTAGCATATTTAAACCCGAAATTCATATTTGATTGAATTTTTTAGAAATATAATAATTTGAATTCAATATTTTACACAATATGTTGAAAAGGAAATAATTGTTTTGTTGAATATAATATTCAATTACAAACACAAATTAATTGATATCATCACTTAATTGCAAATCAAAATCATCTTCTTTTTATGAAGAGTTAGAATCAAACTTAGGCTCCTTTTCAGATCTCTGGCCCTCGTTATCATCTTCAGATGAAATTTTAACATATTTATTATATGGATTGTTCAAAGGTTCATTATCGTTTCCAAGGTTCATTATCGTCATACGTGACAAATGCATTTATTTCATAAACATCTTCTTAAAACGCTTCTATTAGGATTTATTTTTAATATATCCTATTTTTATTTTTGGCATTTTAATTGGACATGGGATTTTGTCGATGTGCCTAAATTTGTAATGGGGTCTCCTGTTGAAAGTGGAAAGTGGATTTGATTTGGAAGTAATTACCTTCGCATGTTGGTTGCTTATCCTAGAACATATCTATTTGAAAAAGGATTTGCCTAAGGTAATTTAAATGAGATTGCATGATTAATGTGGATTCGGGAAGATTGTTTTTCTGGCTGACGTGGAACAAAGGTGGTGTGTAATCTTTTGATCTTAGAATTAATTCTTGCTAGGGTATGTGTGAAAGTGTGTGCGTGTATGGTGCTCTAGTGGCTACTGAGTTTCATTGTGACTTGATCTTTTGATTAAGTGATCTTGTGTGAGGCGTTTTTGGCAGCAGCAGCATACGTCTATCATTGTTACTTTCTGCTAGCAATTTCTTTTTGGTGATGTTGATGATGCCACTGGATGGTTTACATGACTGAAGTTTTTCAGCCGAAAGAAGACTTTCTCATAAATTGATATAGATACTGTTGGTGCGGCTACTTGGATCTTTGGCGACAATTTTCAAAACTGGAATTGTCTTATTCTTGTTTTTACTTGTCTTTGTTTTTCAAGTAGAAATAGTTTGAAAAATCCTCTGATGAGGTTAACACGAGTTGGTCGTGTTATTGGGCGTGAAAGTCTTTCACGCCCAATAGGTTGTGGGTTAGTTGCATAGATTGAGGTGTACGAGATTGATCATTCTTTGTAATCTTTGAGAACTACAGTGGAAGAAATTAATCTGGGTGAGGGTCCCGCAGACGTAGGCAAGTTTGCCGAACTGCGTTAACAAACGTCGATGTTTATTTGGAGTTCTGCTCTTGCGATTGCTTATTTATTTGTGAGGAAAAGTTTATTTTGGATAGTCTGCGAATTTATTGATAACTTAGTTATTTCAATTGGTATCAGAGAAGGGTCACCAGTTCAGAACTTGGTAGCAAGTTGGTGCAGATCCGAGATTCGCAGATATGGCTACGAGAGAGGGTGCATCAATCATCAGACCTCTGTTATTGGATGGATCAAATTATCCATCATGGAATCTCGGATGAAATTCTTTATTCAAGCTCAGAGTACGAGAGCTTAGCATTCAGTAGTACATGGTTGGACACATCCTATGATCATTGATGATAAAGGAGAGGAAGTTCAAAAAGATCTGTCTGAATGGACAAGAATGGAAGAAGAAAATGCACTGGGGAATTCACAAGCGATGCATGCGATATTTAGAGCTGTTGATGAAGGGCGCTTCTCAATGATCTCGGCGTGTGAAACAGCGAAATAAGCATGGGAGGATTTGCAAACTATTCATGAAGGATCAAAATCTGTGATATCTTCGAAACTACAAATGTTAGCTGGGCGGTTCGAGGAATTGAAGATGGAAGAGCATGAGACAATCGGAGAATTTCATGAAAAATTGAGAGATATTACGAATC
>JANZLD010000236.1:72493939-72505624 GCA_026413575.1 Erythroxylum carthagenense
ATTATTAATTTTCTACTTATTAATAATAATAATAATAATAATAATAATAAGTAGAAAAATAATAATAATAAGAAGAAGAAGAGGAGGAGGAGGAGGAGGATAATTTTGTCTTTTTGTTACTTATTCCTTTCTCATTCCAAGCTTATATTTTTAAACCAAACATTGGAATAGAAATTCTTTATCTATTCTATTCCTTAAACCAAACAAAGTAATACTTATTCTATTCTATTCCTCATCTTTTCTATTCCTAAGAATACCTATTCTATTCCCTGTCTATTCTATTCTTTGAACCAAACAGGCCGTAAGAGTAATAATAATATGTATTAAAATATGTAATGATTAAAAAATTCAACCGATTTGGTTAATTCAATCATAAGAGTTTTGAACCGTTTAATTTTTTGATTTGATTTCAAAATTTTCGGTTCGATTTACTTTAATAACTTTTGTTGTTAAAAACTGATTAATTTATTAATTAATCAATCAATTTTGTAAATTAATAGGTTGTTATAAACAAAAATAAATACATTAATTTTATTTAATAATCTCTTTTTAAGTTAAATTTTAAGTTTTTCAGATAAATAAGGACAATCTCTTTTAATCATATTTTAAATTCTTTAATTTTATTTAATTTTTAGCTAATTTTATAACATATCTTCGAATCTTTTAAATTTTAAACTCTTATAGGTTTCACTTGAAAATATATCTTCATTAACGTTGACTATTAAACACACTTATAGACATAATTAACTTTTAACTTTATCCCTTTTACATAAAAAGTTAACTCAAATTAAAATTATATGTCTATACGAATCTTATTTCTTTATCTCAATTTTTTATCATAATAAAGCAACGATATATATAATTTATATTAATATTTATCGGTTTATTAATACAACTTAATATTTATTTTATTTTGGACATAATTTTATATATTTATATAACCTAAACAATTACTAAATAAAGTACTCTTGTGTTTTTAAATAATTTTTATCTGAATATTGTAGTCTTATATATGCAGTCCATAATTATTATATAGCATTAACAAAAAATGATATGCTGTTATGCTAGATAAGTAATTTCTATGCGATATAAAATTAGAGTAAAGATGTGTTTTAGTTAGTATGCTTCTCCAAGAAATAGTAACAAAGGACTTAATTAAATTTAAATTCAATAGTTTTAAAGATAAACATTGAATAATTTTTAATGATAGATATTTCCAAAAATCCCCAACTCTTTAGCTGTTATACTATTATTATATGTACCTGCCAAAATTTTTAAAATAATTTTTTAAAAATTAAAATATAGAATAACAAAAAAATTTTAATTGAGCCGCTGCTCGGGCATAAGCCTACCCAAGGACTATGTCTTTTAAATATAACGATATCATTTTGCTTAGAATAATTGAGTCTTGAATCAATTTAAATTTAAACTTAACTCGTTTAAAGCAACTAAATTTAGGCCCATGGGCTAGAAATTGGCATCCCTAACCCAACTGCTTCCAAGCCCCCTAACAATGTTTTTGATTTATTTAGATATATTAAAGTACTTGAACATTACTGTAATAAGCTATTAGACATCACAAAAGGTGTAGGGTTACGTGTTTTGGCCGAACCATGAACTCGGTGGAAACCCTAATGTGTTAGGGTTTATAATATTCCTTTGGACTTTCGTCATCAATACCTTTTTTAAAGATTGTATAGATCTGCCTTCCATATAAGTATATCTGTATATGTGAAGGGTAAGCTTCCTATATTTAGACGGACCTAATTAGTGAAATTAATCTCAAACCTTGATCTCGTTCTCTCTCTACCCTACTCAAAGTCATGAGTTCTTTGGACAGCAGAATTCAGCACGTAGCCGACGAAATCGCCGAGGAAATCATGTTAAAGTTGCCAGTCAAATCACTTGTAAGGTTCATGTGTGTTTCCAAATCATATTACACTTTGATTCGTAGCTCTAGTTTTGTTTCCAAGCACACAAGGAGCGTAATCAATAGAAGTAAGGAAAATCCCTCGTTGGTTACTGTAGTTCATGTTCGTGATGGGGATGATTTCGATGTTCGACTTTTGCATAGGAAGTACGATGAATATAATGATTTCGTAGTCGATATTGAAGAGATGTGTTTCATGCCACCACCTACAATTGAGTACGAGAAAAAAGCGGAAGATTTCTGTCATGGGCTGTTATGCATACATACCGCAGGAATATGCGTATTGTGGAACCCTAGTTTAATGAAAGCTTTAGAGATCCCACTTCCTGCTACCGGAAGCGTAGGATGTGAATTCGTGGGGCTGTGCTACGATTATGTCTCTCATGGTAACAAGTTGGTCTTCATCGAACAAACATGTTTTGATGTTAGAAAAGCCAAGGTTTACGAGCTGAGCAAAAAAGAGTGGAGGAAGATTAGCAGTTCACCTGCGGGCGACATGCAGCATCATCAACCTGCACTGGTAAAAGGAGCTCTGCACTGGGTTGGTGTTCATGATGTGACAACCCGTTGTTTCGTTATCGTGTTTGATGTGAGTAGCGAGGTGTTCGGAGACATGGACTTACCATTTCATGCACTACTTTCCGACAAGTTTTCCAAGGTAGTGAGTCTCGGAGAATCTCTTGCGTGTTTATATGGTCATTGGGACTCTAAACTTTGGGACATATGGGTTATGAAACAGTATGGTGTATCAAGTTCTTGGACCAAAATGTTCCGACTTGATTTAGGGGTTTTAAGACTAAGTTACCCGACATTAAGATTGACCAAGAAAAACCAACTTCTTGTGTTAAAACGTAATGAGCTTTTGGTCTTTGATACTGGTAATGAGAAACCAGTCTCTTCTCATTCCCTTGGTTCTTTAAGCACCTCCCTCCGTACGTTTGAATACATGGAGACACTTGCGTTACTCGACTACACTACACAAAGGAACTATGATTGATTCAAGGTGTGTACTCTTTCTCTTTCGCTGCACAAATATTGGTTATCTCGTGAGTGTTTAACTGGATTCCATTACTCTGCAGGGATGTTTCGGAACATTCTTTCTAGGGAAATGTTGCATAACAACTACATTATTTCTTTCTTTTCATATATGAGAATAATTGTAATCTCTTGATGATTTAAGCTATTATAAAACTTATCACTTTTGTTGGCTATGTAATTTTTTTGTAATTTTATTTATTACATGCTGTGATGAGGTGTTTAATTGGTATTAAGCTGTTATAACAGAGCTAAAGATTGAATAAATTAAAGAATTTAAAATATGATTGAAAGAGATTATTCTTATTCATTAAAAAATTTAAGGTTTAATTGAAAAGGAGATTGTTAAATGAAAATTAATTGATTTATTATATTTTTAAAAATTTATTAATTAATAAAAATTAATCGATTAATTAATAAATTTTTTAAAATAAAACGTACTAAAAATTTAAAAACAAAAGATTTGACGAGTTAAGATTTTTGTTTGATTCTTTAATTATTAGATTCAACTGAGGAATATGTTCTTTTGTTTCTATTTTTGTGTACTACTTTTGCGACCAAGACCATCTATCCATTCATTAATGTTTAAGTATATGCTCAAGTGCAAAGTGGCGGACAGAAACTAGAATATAAAGAATGTGATCACTTGTACCATCTATTCTGTTCTAATTCTGTTCCATTTCATTTCAGTCATATATGATTTATATAAATATATGATTGAAATGAAGTAAAACAGAGTTGAAATAAAAGACTTACGTAAATATACGATTGAGATAAAGTGGAAGAGAATTCTAACTAAGCAGAAAGTAAGAATTCTAACTAAGTGAAATCAATTGAAGGGTAGAAGACAGACCCTCTGCCCGTGTACATACCACAAGGGGACTCAACAAAGTAAAGTATAATGTTCTGTCATATTCCTTTTCAAACAAATAAATGTTGCAAGAAAAAGAAAATAAAAAGTGAAAATAAACCAAAAGCCCAAATACAAAACCCAACCAAACGGCGCCCAAGTCTTCGGAGGAGTGACAATCAGACGGTGGCGATGGAACTGGAAATAGACCAGACGGAACTAAAAGCCGCCGGCGCCGAGCTGTTGACTGACGGCCGCAGAGGACTTCGCATCCATGGCTGGGAGATCTTCTCCTCGAACCTTTCCATTCTCAACTCCTCCTCTCTTCAACAGTACACACTCTCTCTCTTTCTCTCTCTCTCCTATTTCTCTTATAGAGCTCTCTCTAGTGTTAATTTTCTAGTTTGATGCTCAATTGGTTTCATAATTGATTTTGTTATGGTGGAATTGTTGTCAAAGCGGTTGTTTCGTTTATTGAAGTAGGTGATTTTGTTTGTGACGGGCCAAGAAATGTTCTTCGTGTGTTTTTTGATGTGTTGCAGATAGGATTGGCTCGGGAGTATGGATTATTCAATGATAGAGTTCGTCTTATAGGAATTTATTGAGGTTGATTTGTTTGCAGATGGGAGGAAAAGCTTCAAACATCTCATTTACCAGAAATGGTTTTTGGAGACAGTTGTTTAGTTCTTAAACATACGAAAAGTGGCACAAAGATCCATTTTAATGCTTTTGATGCGCTCACCGGTTGGAAGAAGGAAGCATTGCCTCCGGTTGAGGTTCCAGCTGCTGCAAAATGGAAATTCAGAAGGTTTTTAGCCTCTTTCTAACTCTGGACACAGATTTATGATTTATCTGGGCCATGCTCAAATATTTGTCATAACTTAATGCTGCAAGATATTTTGGAGAGTGTTTATTAGGTCATACTATTATGGACATGTGAATTGATGTTCAATTAGACGTATCATGCATTAGTATGAAGGTGGAAAGGACCCATGACACATCATTCAACTTTGCTAGCTACTTAAGTTTTTACTTTTGCAGTTTTTCCAATATCTGCCTCAAGATCTTTTACAATTGCAATTGCTGAAAAGAAATACTGAGAACTGTTGGACTCTTACTTTCAATGGAATTTTGCATTCTAATATTTTGGATTAAAACAATATTGTTATTCTTTAAATATTGTTGAACAATCTGGAATTGCCATTTCCTGGTGGATTCCGTGTTGAAGGTTTCCTTTTGGCATCCCGTTATTGTTTTTTAATGAAATACTTATCCTATCCTATCTTACTCATAAAGACATAATCCTCTCTGACACTGTTGACACAGCCGCTGAACAGACCTAGACGAATTCTTCTGCATTAACGTGTTTCATAGTTACTTAGATAGCTGTTGTTCCCCATGAGATAATGAAACTTATTTTGTTGAATTGACTTCTCAATCATGTTGTTTAAATTGATGTGGTACCTTGCACAATTAAAAGAAATTTCCATTTGTTCAAATGGCTCTTGCTGCAAATTTCCAGCAAACCTTTTCAGCAGGTGATACTAGATTATGATTACACATTCACAACACCATATTGTGGAAGTGAGACAATTGATGTAGATGCAGAAAAGGTTCGTTTTACTTTTTGTCAGTTATTTAATTGACAGTTTTCTGTTTTTCCATATGCATTGTTGACGTTGATGTAGGCTTTTGAAGACCTAGAATGCTTGATATTGGATTTATGGCACTAGTTCAAAGTTGTTGTAGATGAGGATTTGTTCTCAACTCACTCTTAATTTCCTAGGCAACTTATCTTTGGACCTAAATTGTAGTTTCTTGAAATTCTGAAGAAAATCAATTTCTTGTACTTTGTTGTTTCCTTTTCCATTTCTTTCCATTTTTCATGACACGGCATCATTTTTCCTTCCTCCTTTTCCTAATTCTTTCACCATTTAGCTTTTATTTTTATTTGGTTACGATCTTCATGCTTCTACTTTGTGAGGTGGATTCCACGTGTAATGATTCTTTTTCTTTCATGATGTTTCAATTTTCCTGCTAAAGAGCCCTTGCTTCTAAGCAAAAGGAAACTTCTTGACTGAATCTTTTCTTGTGATGAACCCACTTCTTGTAGCTTAAACTCCCATTATAAATATGCAAGGTAGTGAATGATGTATTAACTTTTCCCTTTTTTACTCTAAAAAATGATCTATCAACCTTGATCCTGTGATCAGAATAAATGTGAGGAAAACTTGACAAGTAACTGCCCCAGTTGGGAGGATTGTGAGCAACAGATTGACATGGTTGCATTGTCATCCAAGGAGCCTATTCTTTTCTATGATGAGGTTGGAAGCATATCATCATGAAATCTATTCTGTTCATAATTGTACCTGCATGCCAACTTTGGTCTTCTTGGCTTTACAGGTTATCTTATATGAAGATGAGCTAGCTGATAATGGAGTCTCACTTTTAACTGCAAAAGTGGTATGTTACATTCACACATTTTGGTTAGCATGACTCCGGTATCATGTTTGGGAACTGAACCAATTGCCGTTCTATTTTGTAGAGAGTCATGCCAAGTTGTTGGTTTCTTCTTTTGCGATTTTGGGTGAGTAACTAGACATTGTTGGTCTTGTTTCGTCACCAATTGCTAGAATCTTGAAATGGTGAAAATTTATAATTTTCTTGCTTATCTACTCATGTTAGATGAATTTATCATTAAATTTAAATATATCCAAAAGTGTGATTCTCAAGAATCCAGCAATTTTTTTCCTCATGTTGCTTTGGTCCTTAATTTCTTTCCATCTTCTGGTCATTTTTTTACAGCTTAGAGTTGATGGAGTCCTTATGAGATTAAGGGATACACGCATGCATTGCAGTTTTGCTGACACTGCAGGTCCTGTCATTCTTCGAGAAATATGCTGGAGAGAGACCACCTTTCAGGATCTTTCTGCTGTAACATTTCTATCTTTTGCACCCACCTCCACCTCTTCCCTTCCACATATGTGGACAAGTGCTTCACTTGCTTGTTGCATGAATCAGAGACTACGCATGGATATTGAAATTGTTACCTTCTCCTTGTTGCTACTCTGCTTAGGATTTCTTGGTTTTTTGTCTGGGTTTGAGGAGTCAAACTTCTCTCATCTCATTTCTGATTGTTATCATGATTTGATCATCTAGTTGCTTTTACAAAAGTATTGGCTCTATTAGTTATTCGTAACTGAATATTACATGTGGAGCCTCAAAAGTAGTCCAGATGGAATAGTTGAAAAAAGAGAGCAGTATCTCTGGTATCCCTTTAGGTTTTGAAGATTGTTATTACTGCACTACATTGGAGAAACTTTAGTCATCAGGCACGCTTTGCTGCTAGTAGTGTCGCCCTTTGCATTGTTCAGGATTTGCTATTTGGTTGTCTATTTAACTGTATTTTCATTTGCTTTATGACACAATCAATTTTTTTTTCTTTCATTCGGGACTGATGTATCTAATTTTGTGGTGCAGAAAGGGTATCCCTCTGATTCTGCTGCATATAGTGATCCAAGCATCATTAGCGAGAGGCTCCCTGTCGTCAAGCATAAGACCCAAAAACTTAAGGTCCATGATAACTTTGTAGGCTGTAAATAGCTTCAAGGTGAACTATTTGATCTAAATGTATTTTATATATACGAGGAATTCAGTCTCTTGGGAAGTTTATGCTCCTGGATACTTGTTTTCCATCAGCAAATTCATTAGCAAGCTTTATCATGTGTTTCATGTACTTTTTATTGCTTTAATTTTGGGGGCAATGGACTTTTACTGTGAACAATATTTTAAATTTAAGTTGCACCTCCTCTTCTTGTTATGCCTTTGATAAGAATTAGTGCATGATGGCAAAACAGATTTATGACTAGGAAAGGAATATAAGAGTTTGGAAGAGAAAACCTGTTAAATTGATGAGCTAAGTATGGGGTCTCGAATTTATGAACGAAACTGCTTAGGTTAATAATGGTAGATTACAATCCAAAGTATCAATTAAAGGCAAGAAGTGAATGATCATAAGAAAAGGCTGACGGATGCTACTGAGCTTCCCATTTGTAGACATCTGCATCAGGGTATTGAACTCAGAAGATGCTCAAACTGTTTGGCCATATCTGCTTCTGTCTACTCAGCAACTTCTTGGAATATCATGTCAGAAAAGTTTTAACATGGTAGAGAGCGGAGATGAACTTGTGTTATGATTATTAATTTTAAGAGGGAAAGCAACTTATCCCGTTAAATAGAAGTGGAACTTGGAGGAAAACTTACTAAGCAGGATCAGTAAACTCCATAGAACTGCTAGTTATTTCTATAAAAAGCCGGATTAACAGGGTCGGAGTGACACGATCAAGGGACTCTGAGCTTTGATATGCAGAGTGAAACACCTTTTCACGTTTTTCCTAATTGATCCATGGATGCAGAACCAGCTATTTCTGATATAAACTTTCAGGTGGATTTCCTGCGAACAATGTTAGTTGTATGTTTGATGGATGAACAAGTCAACAATATTTCCAAGAGAAAGTAGACATGGAAGAAATCATTGATCTATGGAGCAACAGGATCGTTCAGAGTCGGAGGTTTAAGTCTAGCTTGAGTGAGTCTGATGATGACTCTGACTTTTGTGAATCCAAACGAAAACTTCCCGGCCAAATCGAATTCATTGTGTCTTCAGCAAGAAAAGGTGCCCATGCAACTACAGACCCTGAATTCGATTCATTAAACCTTGGTGCTGAAGCAACTCCATCTCTGCTTGGCTTGTGTACAAGTGCATGAGGCCTTACACCAAGTGATCTCCCTACAAAAGGGTTGATGGGCAGAGGCATCAAACTCTTCTGATATCTTCTGGCTACACCTCTCTCTCTCTTGTGGGCATTCTGATGACCCCCAAGTGCCTGTGAACTATAGAACTTTCTTCTGCAAAAGTTGCACGAGAAAAGTCTGTTAGTAAGTCTTGGCTGTGGATCATAATCTCCAGCGGTTGAGAGAGGATCTGTAGCACCTAGGCTGAGGTTCAACCACTCTTCTTCACAACTTTGTTCAACTCCTTTGGTGTTGCTAGTGAGCAATTCCTGTTCATATTTGTTTGTTGCTGCTTCTTCTTTAAAGAGCATCTCTCCACCAATATCTTTGGAGTTGAGCTGAATGGATTGTAGGATGACTAAGGCTTAGTCTTTTGATCGTTTAGCTGAAGATGAGAATGGAATAAAATGGCAAGCAATTGAGAATAGACGTTTTCAACTTTATCTCATTTCATTCGAGTAACCCCACAATGATGCTTGGTGTTCCAGGGGACAATACTTACGTCATCTCCACTTAAGTTTCTTTCTCGGTTAACTTTTCTTTCCGAAAGGAAATCAAGTTCCAACTTTGGAGTAATTAAAGTAATTCGAGGTTGACAATTCAAAAGGTTAGGACACCCTGCGCGTTGCCTGCGTAAGCTTGCTTCTTATCTCCACGTAAACAAACAACATGTCCGTCTTTTATTTGATGAAGTTCAGAATCTTTGTTTCAGTATTGCGTAGGACCAACGAGATAGATAGGATAGCTGACAGGACCGATGACATAGATAGGAGACCTGAGACAGCTGATTGATTCTATCCCTTCTCCAATACGTTGTTTCCCTTAATCCTGTACTGTTTCCTACTGATCAAAGAATAGTGTTAAGTTTATCTAAAAACTGAGGATCGATAGATACAAGTCAGGAAACAGACTGCAGCTACCCGATTGTGTCTGGTGAGAAAGTATGGTAAAAACGAGTGAAACACAAACACTGAAATTGAGTGGCAGAGAAGAAGGTGGGCTCCTTCAAACTTATGATCGAGCGTATCAATCCATCCCTGAACTCTTCTGGAAGAAGAGAACAAGGAAGGAGCTGTAGGAAAGGCACATAAATTGACCAAAGAAGCATCTCCAAAGTTAATGTTCTTGTTGGCTGTTTTTAATTTGCTGTTGTGATTATCTTCCCCGTCAAGACTCAAGAGGACGCAAATTGGCCCCGTCGGGTCTCTTTCCACTCAGGCAAAAGGCCATTTTCAGTTTTTGTCGTCATCTAAAAAAAGTCTTCTCATCTCATAGTTTAGTTCCTGAACTGTTCTGATGACTGGTTCGTTTTGTAAAGATTGCATTGCATTATTCAAAAGAAACTTTCATCGCCAGTCTGCTAAAACCTAGACCAACCATTTGCTTCCTTGGTAATTGCCTATTACCAACAGTATCAAAGGGCTCGTCGGTTGTTAAGTCGTAACACGCACACAAACGGCCAACTTCCATGTAAGTAGAGCAACCACTTGGCGTCAGACACAACCTGGGCAGTCTAGAACTAATCAGTTTGCTTTATCAATCAGGTCCTGTAAACACATATAGCAACAGGCCCTCGTTCTTGTCCTGCATCGGATTTTGTCGTTATATAGACATAGCATGTGTGTTATCCATGAAATGACATAAAAGCTATGTGAATTAGACACCATATTCTATAACGCCAGTAGTTTTCTTAGATACATACAATTGCTTCCCTCTTCATAGCACAACCTACAATCACCTGGTACATTGAATTCTTCCTATGCTCCTTCCTTTGCTACTGGATCATATCATGTCAATAGGAACGGAATTTTTAAAAAAGGTTTTAATCAATAAGCCAAATGACAATGGCAAAGGTCTCCACTATGTAGACACTCCTAATGGACATCTTGATGTGTACACCAATGACATGCTAGTATACAAGGCAAATAATAAACATCACCAACCAACACCGATACGTATACTTAAGGTCACAAAAGTTCTTACACTCACCAGTCACCAATGGATACCCAAGAATGGCCACTATTTATGTCCACCAAGACTCCTCTCCAATCACAAACCGCATATTCTATCGCATATCCTTTATCTGGAACATGACGCTAGATAGAGAAGAGAGATAATACAAGGCTTTAAGAACAATTCAGACCATTTAAATAGTCTTACACTGTTGAGATACAATAAATTAGACTAAGAAATAGGAGAAGCACTGCTGAAGCAAATGGAATAAAAGATGAATATGATGTGTAAAGCTTTGCTTGCTTATTTCATTTGCTATGAGAACAATTTATACAGGATTTTTGTGTGATTCTAGACTATTCATTTGAACCGATTATACAACTGCATAACAAAAATTTGTGATTTACAGCTAGTGGTATGTTGAAAAGGAAATTTTTTTCTGTACTATCAAGTGTAAGATAAAATTTGATAGCCTCGGATATTGGCTTGTTGTAGTCTGCAGATGGTATCATATTTATGTGTCCAGGTCCATTACAATTTTCCAGGCCCAAGGTTATTTGTAGCTGATCTGATTCCTTTATACCCCCACTCAAACGATACCTAAGATTTGATACTAGGTTGAGTTTAAAAGTTAAGGGGGCGTTTGGTTTGAGCACGGGATTGGGTATGGATATGGGTATAATAGTAGAAAGGAATGAGAATGGGTATGAAAAATAAAAAATGATGTTTGGTTTGTAACTTGGGTTTCTGTATTAATACCAATAATATTGTTTGATTTGTTGCATTAATGGGAATCAAAGATAATATAATATCATTTTTTATATCATATTTCCATATCATATTTAATAATAATAATAAGATAATTAATTTTGTATAATAAAATTAATAATTAATAATAATAATAATAAGATAATTAATTTCATATAATAACATTAATAATAATAATAATAATAATAATAATAATAATAATAATAAGATAATTAATTTCGTATAATAATAATAATAATGATGATGATGATGATAATAATAATAATAATAATAATAATAATAATAAGGATAATAATAATAATAATAATAATAAGTTTAAAATTTATAATAATAAATAATAATAATAAGAACAATA
>JANZLD010000236.1:72505724-72522634 GCA_026413575.1 Erythroxylum carthagenense
AACCCCAAAACAAACACTATTTTTTACTATTATTCCATTCCTTCATTCCCAAACCCTCAAACCAAACACCCCCTAAGTCTTGAAACTGAGCTGCAGTGAGTGGTTTAGTGAGTAAGTCGGCAATCTGGTCAACAGTGTTCACATATGTTACCTCTAGAAGCCCTTCTGCATTTTTGTCCCTCACAAAGTGTACGTCAATCTCTATATGCTTAGTTCGAGAGTGAAATATTGGTTTTGGGAGAGAGATCTTGCACCTTTGTTGTCATACCATAGAATAGGTGTTCGTGGAGGGTTAAACCCAATTTCTTATAAAAGAGAGGTTAATTATAGCACTTCAGTGGAGAGCTGAGAGAAAGTCCTATATTTAGCTTTGAAGCCGAAATGAGCCATTACAGGCTACTTCTTAGAGCTCTAGAATAGGAAGACACGGCCACTGCTTGTGGACTTCTAGTCATCGGGAGAGCTAGCTCAATAAGAGTCGCTAAACGCCTGAAGATCAAGAGAAGAGGACCAAGATCGGAATAGCAACCCTAGATCTAAGATTCCCTTCAGGTAACGTAACAGTCGTTTTAAGGCTATCCAGTGTGGAGTGAAAGGATTTGAAAGAAATTGACTTAGCTTATTGACCATAAAGCTAATGTCTGGTCTGGTGTTGCACAAATACCGCAGAGCACCAACCAAGCTGTGATACAAGGATGGATTCTCAAAAGGTTGACTATCATGGCGAGAGCGCTTGACCCCCGTGGAAGCTAGAGTGGAGCAGGGTTTGCAGAGGTTCATATTAGCCTGAGTGAGTAAGTCTCTGATATACCCACTTTGTGATAAGTATAGCCTTGTTATATTTCTGTAAACCTCAAAGCCTAGAAAAATGTAAATTGCCCAATGTTTTGAGTGTAAATTATGAATTGAGCTTGTTGATGATTGACTGAATTGTGAATAGATTGTTGCCTGTTATTAGAATATCATCCACATAGACTAAAAGGATTAGTACTGTCCCCTTTGTATGGAAATAGAACATAGATGTATCAGCCTTTGAGTTTATGAAACCTCACTGGAGAAGAGCAGTCCTTAGTCTTTGATACTAGGCCCTGAAGTCTATTTGAGGCCATAAAGAGCCTTGGAAAGCCTGAAAACATGATTAGGTAGATGTTGATTTTTGAAACTTAGAGGATGACTAATGTATACGATCTCATGAAGTTCACTATTTAAAAAAGCGTTGTTGATATCTACTTGTTGAATACCCCAATTATTGGAGGCAGCAAGAGATAAGACAACCTTAACTGTAGAGGCTTTTGTCAATGGGGAGGAAGTTTCTAAAAAATCAATTCCAAGAGTTCGAGAAAAAACTTTTGCCATAAGACGGGCCTTATGCTTTGCCACGGTGCCATCAGCATGATACTTTGTGCGAAAAACCCCTTTAGTACCTAAGATGTGCATGTTAGGATAGGCACTAGGTTCCAAGTCTGGTTTTTCTATAGGGCAGATATTTTGTCACACATAGCTCTAAACCAACTTAGATTGCTAAAAGCTTGGGAAACAGTTGCTGGTTCTAGAGAGGGGTAAGAATGTAAGGAAACAAAGTAGACTTTGGGTTTGTAAATGCCACTTTTGGCTCTAGTTTGCATAGGATGTGTAGATGTGATTTTTGGAAGAGTAGTAGTAAGTGGTATGGTAGGAGGGTCAGGTTAGACAGTAGTGTGTAGAGAGTTTGGTGAAACAATTGTTTGGGGATTGGAGGTGGCTGATGAATCTATTAAAGAATGTGAAATATCAACAAGAGGAGGAATAAAAGATGTAGAGATTACTTGATTTTGTGCTAGGGAGTTGGAAGATAAAGGAGTTGATTCTGTTACAGGGTAGATGCCTGGAGATGGCCTTGAAGGATGGAGAAATTGTTGCAGTGAGACTACAGGATGTAAAACAAACAAAGAAAAAAATGGTAGATATAAGACAGTGTGTAGAATTTTAGGAGGGAAAAAGTGTAAGGTAGGGAAACTCTAGTTCATTGAACTCAACATGCTAAGAAATATAAATTTTGCCTTTATTGTTGAGACACTTGTAACCTTTATGGATAGGACTGTAATCTAGGAAAATGCATTTGGTGGTGTGGAAATTAAATTTGTGAGAGGAATAGAAATGAAGGTAGGGAAAGTAGGTGCAGTCAAAAGTTTTGAAATAATCGTAGTTCAACTTTTTGTTGTATAGTAGTTCAAATGGAGATAGGTTTTGTAATTTTGGGAATGGGAGATTGTTTATAAGAATAGTGTTTGTGGTGAAAGCCTCAAGCCAAAAATGTAAGGGTAAGTGGGCGTGGGCTAATAGTGTGAGGCTAGTTTCAGTGATGTGACGATGTTTCCTTTTAGAAATACCATTTTATTAGTGTATAAATGGACAGTTGAAGCAAGGTTGTATCCTATGTTTAGCAAGAAAAGTCAAGAATGCTTTATATTCCCCACCCATGTTTGTATGTAGGGCTTTAATATTTTTGTTTAATTGAAACTCAATGAAGGTTTTAAATTGAATAAAAATTGCATGAGCCTCTTATTTGAGTTTTAGTGGATAAAACCATGTGAATCTAGTACAAGCATCGACAAATATTAGATAATATCTATGGCCCTCAGTTGATAGGAAAGGAGAGGGGCCCCAAATGTCTGAATAGACAATATCCAAAGGATGTTTAGCAGAGATATCATGATTTTGAAATGGCAGCTTATGAAGCTTGCCTTGTTTGCATGAATCACAGAATTTCAAGTCATTGACATTAATGTGAATTTTCATTGAATCAGAAACATGCTTAAGTACATTAGGTGATGGGTGGCCAAGCTTAGCGTGCCAAAAATTTGCATCATTTTTAGAAAACTGAGTAGTAAAAGTTTTAGGATGAGAAACTAAGCTAGAAGTACACTAATTTGATGATAACAGTGTAGAGTTCTTTGAGTGAGTGAGAAGCTGGGTTTAAAGTAGGACATCAAGACTGTAGAAGCCATCTCGAAGCATTCCCTTGAGAAGAATTTTTCCTATATCCTTATCCTTAAACAAACAAATTTTGTTAGAAAATTCCACAATTATATTGTTATCACTTGTGATTTTAAAAATGCTTAACAAATTTTTGGTGATACTTGAAACATGTAGCATTTGATGTAAAGACAGTGGTGTGTGTTTATTTTCTTGAAATTGAATGTAAGATGAACCAATATGTGCAATAGGGAGAGAGTTTCCATTACCTATTGTAAGATGATCATTACCAGCATAGTCTGAACTAATGGGCAGGTTATTAAGATCGGCGGTGACATGATTGGTAGCTCCAGAATCTACATACCAGGTAGAGGCACTAGGTTGTTTAGAACAGGAATATGTTTGATGAGCTAGAAAAGTTTGTTGTAAACCACTATGTGTGTGATGTTGTCCATGTTGGCCAGTGTGATTAAAGTTGTGTATAGTGTTTTGAGTATGATGCTGTGAAGATGAGTTTGGCTGCTTCCGTTATTGATTTCCATTCCAGGATTGGTCAAAACGCTTGTAACAGCGAAGAGCATCATGATCGAGTTTCTGGCACAGTTGGCAGTAAAGACAATTTGTTATTTACAGCTAGTAGTATGTTGAGAAGGAATTTTTTCTGTACTATCAAGTGTAAGATAAAATTTGATAGTCTCAGATATTGGTTTGTTGTAGTCTGCAAATGGTCTCATATTTATGTGTCTAGGCCCATCACAATTTTCCTGGCCCAAGGTCTTTTGTAGCTGATATGATTCCTTTACAATTGCAACTATCCAACCACAACTAAAGATCAAATTTTATTGACTTACTGAATGGAATAACAAATACCAAAATAGATGAAATCTTCATTAACCATGTTTTCACGTCATAAATGTTTATTGTTAAATTAAAAAAGGTTTCAATGGATGCTTTGAAAATAACAAAACATAAGTATTACTAATGAGTTTATTATTTTGATTATAATCAGTTTGAGACTAAAATGTAGTTAAAAACTTAAGAAAATACTCTACGAAGATTATAAAAGAAAAGATGAAGTTTGCAACTTAAAAGGTGAAAATTAAACTAAGAATAAAAAAATTTAAGGCTCATCAAGGTTATTTTATGTTTTTGTATTATTAATTATCACTACAAGAAAATAACACATTAACAAAGGAAAATTACTGGCGGAAAAAATTTAGCAGTAAATTAGTGACAAAAATTGATTTTCCGTTGGTAAGTTTGTCGAAAAAATGATTTTTTTTGCGACCGCCAAAATTTCAGTTAGTAAACTTAGAGAGAAATTATTCCCAAGATTTTTCCTTCCCAAGATTTTTCCGACGGAATAATAAATTTCATCATAAATACAGGTGGCAATAGGTGGCAAAAAAATTATACATCTAAATTATTGACAAAATGACAATTCTGTCAATAAATGTCGGTTTCTCCAAAAGTTAAAACAACATCGTATGATAGTTTTGTCAGTAAATGTCAATTTCTTCAAAAATTAAAATGACGTCATTTTGAATAGCCTCATAAGTCACCCAAAACTCCCCTTCTTCTTCCCTTCTTTCATTTTCTCTTGTCTTCCCTACTTCGTAGTATTCCTCCCAAGCATTCAACATCGATTTTTTCTTGTTTGGGTCCATCTTGTGTCATTTTTAGGTAAGTTTGGTCTTGGGTTTCTCGATGTCACCAAAACATTCGTTGTTAATGATGAACATGGGTGGGTTTTCATGGATTGTGGTATATGAACGTAGGTGGGTAGGTTTTCATGGATTGTGGGTATTATGCGTTTTTTCCTAATGTCATTGGCTTATTTATTGTTTGAATATGTCTTTATTGGTCAATAATGAAAATTGTAGTGATTTTGTTATTAGTTATAGATGAATTCAGGTTGCCTATGAATTGTTCGATGAAATGTCTCTTAAGGATGTTAATGAGACTTGTTGATGCCTTCGAATCTAAAGAAAATGCCTAGAGTAGTTACATAAGATTTGAAATGGAAAATTAACAATTATATGGAAAGATTTCATATAATAGAATGAAATTGGACAATTATATGGAAGGTGATATATGTGAAACAATTAATGAGCATTTTTATGTATTAATATGGTAGAAGTTGAATATACTTCAATATTCAATTATGTAGATAATTGCATGAGATTTCTTAATTATCTCGATGCTTACAATTGCTTTTAAGTCTACTTTTCTTATTGCTTGTTGAATAATGAATTCTTACTATAGTTGATTTCATCCAACAACTTAAGAAATGTTGATGTATGTGAAGAGCATTAATGTATATCAAGAGTTGGTATATATTGAAATATTTTTATGACTTCAATAATTATCTCCATATGATTGTATATGTTGTTTATTATATTATGATATACATAGATAATGTAGACAAAGATGTGGTTATTCATCATTTTAAAAGTTTCCTCGAAGAAATATTTGATGAATAAAGGTATATCTATTTGTTAATAATCATGTATTTTTTAATCAATTTTTTTGTATAATTGTGTATGATTTTTATTATAAGTTCTTTTTAAATATAAAGGAAGTGATGCGAAGTGATACCACATTATATCACAATCTTCTTTTAGCTTTTTGTTAAAGTATGTTATTGGATTTTATTTATATCTCTAAAACAATATTGATATATTTGATCACTCCCTTCAAACAATAGTCTTTAAAAGTTGTCTACAAATTAGGATATTGACATTTATTTATGTTTTCATACCCTTCGATACATGTCTTATGTCATGCATCTATCTATGTCTTTTATAGAAGATATAAAGCCTTTGGCATGCCTGGGTCCCTAGGCCATGAATCTTCTTATTTCTTTTGAAATTAATGAATGATTTCTACCACAATTGTGTCCCTATATATGGATCATATTATTTTTTAGTAATTAGCATACGATTTTTAGTACAATTATGACTCAGGACTTATTAAACAATAAAATTTGTTTAATTTCACAACAATCTCTCTTCAGCCCCAATTCTAGGTCATGTCTTTTATTTTACTTAATCCATATAAGATATGAGTTGCCATATGGGCATAGATAAGAACAAAAAGGCTAATCCATGTTCCTTCAAGTATTATAATTTCCTTCATATTTTTGCTTTAAATAGCCTCTAATTCTTAAATAATTTCATCCTATAGTTAATTTATTATAATTATATGAAAATAAATCTAAGTTAAGTAAAATAACATAATTTGACATGAAAATAAAGCAAAATACTTTAAAAATATGTCCATTTTCATGCACATTAAATATTCCCATGCTTAAGCTTTTCCTCGTCCTCAATTAAATCAATTTAAGTCATGCTTAACTTAAATAGATGACAATTTTAAGGAAATGAAAAAAATGAATTAAAGAAATCAAGGTTATCCATCATCTACTCAATTGCATTATTCATCAACTAGTTGGGCATTCAATTCTTAGTCAATCTAATTTAATCTAACAAACCTTTCTAATAATAACTTAATCCATACAATTTAGTGTCTAACTTAGAAAAGCTACCCTATTTAAAAATGTATCATTTCATTTGTCTATCTATAAGTTTAGAGTTACTAATACTCTTCCCTCTAAAAGTTACTTTGTTATTTTAAATTGATGTTCTTGGTTTTTCATAATTGAATTTGGTTATGTAGGAAAATTTTAAGGTGATAGAATAAGCTTCCTAAGATTAAGAGCATCAGTTTTCTTTGGGAAGTAACATATTGACTTCTCCTCTTTCTATTAGTCATAATTATTTCGTTTTTAGATTATAATGCATATTTAGTTTACTAGTATTTATGTCTTTGTTAATATTTCATAATTTATTTTAATTTTGTGTATTTTTGAAAGACTCAAGGTTCAATACACTTTATTCCTTTGTGTTTCCTCAAATTGATCTTTTAATAGCTTGTACCACAAGTTTGTAATAGAATTAATGGACCAATGCTACTTTCCTAGCCATTAAATGGTTAGTTTTTGATTCTAATGAATGTTTTAGGTTAAATAGATTACATATGAATTATGGGAGTGCTTGTATAATTACTACAATGCTAATTTTTTAATTTATATAAATACCACAATTAGGACAATTGCTTGTATAATTTGAAACAATGAATATAATTTGGATTCATATGACTAATTAACTATGTCATTTGGTCTTACTAATGCACTTAATATTTTTATGAAGTTAATGAATTGAGTATTGTATACATATATAGGTAGGTTGTAATTGTTTGTTTCATGATTTTTGATCGTGTTTGTTGAGCTTTCCAATTATAGCCCTCAACTACCGTAAGTGCATAGGTCATGAATTGTAGAAATTGAAGGGTCGATCCTACAAAGAGGGTGAACTAATCTAATTCTAGGGTGTCTATAGCTCATATAAATAATAAAGTGAAATTAAAAATGAAACAAGAATATAGACAAAGGAAATTGATTGTAGGAATTCAACTTAAGAAATTAACACAAAACAAGAAATGAAATTTAGCAACACAAAAGGTCACTATAGAAATTAGTCAAGAGAAATTACCACATTGTGAGAGAGGGGATTATACCTATCATTAATGTTAACCTAGCCAATTATGTGTTATCAGGGTGTCAGTTTTAGACCACTGTAGGGGGGATTACTCGCTCTCGAGTTATAGTTCCTCACCCTAAATCAATAACCCTAATTAAATTATGGAATTTTTAATCTCTCAATTAACAAAAGAAGCATAATTAAAATTAGACCGGAAGGTCTCTACTAAACTATCGAGTCTCACTCAAGATCTCTCTCTGCATAAAAATCGATACGATTAATTACGTGGTTTATTAGATCGCTTAACTCTTGTTAACCCAATCTAATCATTTTTATATGACTCACCCTCTCGATATTTTATTGAAATATAGAAAAATCGAAGTTAATCACAACACCCAATCAATAAAACACAAAATCAAGTATATTAACATTAAATCAAAGTAAAATCCTGAAAGAAGAGTTAAAATATCATCAACAATCTAAAACCCATCATCATATAATACATTTCAATCTTATACATTAAATGAACAAAAATGAAATGGAAAGGAAATAGAACTTGTATTGGACAATCTAGGAAGTAAGCAACATCAAGAGACCACCTAATCTAGGAAGAAGCAGCGTCAGGACCTGCTTCTTCTTCCTTTTCTTCTTCTCTCTCTCTTTTTTTCTCTCTCTCTTGAACTTTCCAAAAGTGGTAGAATGAAGAAGCTCCCTTAGGGTTACATCCTTAAGTCTTATATAGTATTTCCAATTAGGGCAACCTAAGGGACTTTTTCAAATCTAAATGGTCAAAAAAATCCCTAAAAAACTCAAGTCAGGATTTTTGTCCCTGTATATGTTGAGCAGGCCTTGATTATGGCCCTTAGTGGCATGATCATGGCTGGGGTTTTAGTTTCTGTCATGATTGTAGCCTATGACAACACGATCATGGCTCCCTACATCAGTTTATGTCATGATCGTAGCATATTCCCTATGATCATGGCTCCTTGCTCTTGCTTCTGTCATGATCATGGCCCTGGGTTATTTCTCTAGTCTTCTCTGAATATCCTCCAATTGGCCTGAAACACTAATAAACACATCAAGATACCACATAAATATAAAATTGAAGCTCAACATCATGTTCCAACCCACAAAACTTTAAAACACAAATATTTACTAAGTAACACAATTTTAACCTAAACATGCATTAAATAATCAAATCAAATTAACAACTAAACACACACTAAACAACCCACAAAAATGTGATGCAATCTACAACTATCAACATCTCCACACTTAAAGGTTTTCTTGTCCTCAAGCAAACAATACAACAAAGAACAACAAAAACACAAAACAAAACAAGTAAAACACAACATTCACATAAATGCAATAATGAGACAATGGCGTCAACTTCACAAAACAAATTTAACTATAAACATAATACTTCAAGTTATTCTAACTTATTAATTTGCAAAATCTACATATAAGTAGTCTAGACTAAATATTCATATAAATCAAGACCTATATGTCAAGTTTATTCACCCCCTATCATTTGTACATACACATTGATAATTATTTGGTTAATCAAACTTGTAATTCTTCCTAAGTAATTTTTCATGAAAAGTTAAGCTACTCACAAGTTTGGTAGGTATTTATTTGACAAACATTCTTTTTGTTACTTTTTATGGACATAAACCTAGCCTTTTTACGCATAAGCAAATATTTGTGATGAATGTCGATCCCGTTACTCGGCTACATCATATTCTCAACTGATCACTATCTCTATTCATAACCCGAAGGCTAGTAGAATAGTTATTTAATTAAAATTTTTACCTTTTACTTTTTAACACATTACCTACCTTATTGTTTTTTCTGTTCATTCTCATAAAAATATACTAGCAATGCTACTTATTCTTTGGCCTAAAATTATAAATGAATGTGACAACTTCCTAGGGTGAATAAATTAGCATTGTATCCTAATTAAACTGCATATTTATCTAAAGTAACCTAGGTCACTAATTTCATAAGCTAATAAATTTTTGCAACCTAAAAGACTATGCCTAAGGATAAATATATCCCATTAAGCCCTAGCCATTGGCATATTCACACAAATCACATCATGCAAACCTAAATAGATTATCATACAATATGCAAAATTCACACTTAAACTAAAAACACATAACCCTCCCTAAACTTAAACAATGTGAGAAGGGTACACAAACACATAGGGGGAATAAAACACAAAATATGAAAAGCATAAGAAGAAAATATTAATAAAAATGAAACGAGAAGGGTTAGAACACGAACTCATCAAGGTTTTTGAGGCAGTAATGATATCGGAGGTGGCAATTAATCGCTTTGAATTTGCTTTCCTATCTTATACTTGATTCTAAGATAGAAAGAGGGTTAGTAATCCTTATCCATTCTAAATCATGAAAACTAAAATTTTCAAATTTAAAACAAATCTAACTACACATAATTTAAATCTAACTACTAAACGTTCCAAGTTATGGTTATTAGCTTAACCTTCATCCTTTAAAACTCAACCAGGATCAATTATAAGTGGCTTGCTTCCACCCATAATGCCTAGTTTCAGTTTTGTAACCTATAAGTAAGGTCAAAATTACAAAATGATCAAAAGGACAATATTGATAAAGTTGTAAAAACCAATTAATTTCAGTAACATCCTTTTCACTACCAAACTATCAATGAAATAGGGAATAACAAACTCCCTGAATCTTTTATTAAGTGTAGTAGCTTGTTTGGTAAAAGGGTGAGTTGTTCTTATTTATCCTTAGTCACCCTCTTTTCTTCTTCTTCTTTTGCTTCACGAACAGAGACTTTCATAGCTTCTTCAAACTCGATGTCTGTTGTCATCTATTCTTCTTCCTTTTACTCTTTTAAAAATTTGAACACTTCAATTCTCCTGAATAAGTTACCCTTCTTTGAATTGTCACTTAGTTATTATTAATCCTAAGGATAATGTTCCCTTTATAGACATCTACTAAAGCTTTTTCAATATTCAAGCATGGTATACCAAGATCTGATAGATAATATGGGGGTTTTTTGTCCTTTTCTTCATCCTCTTTCTTTATTTCTTGGTCTTCTACAAGGTGGAGTTTAGCTTGGTTTCTCGTTGGTTCTTCTAGCTCTACCCCATTCCTAAGTGTAATAGCCTGACATGGCTCTATTGAATTTACTTCATGTTTCATAGACATTCTTCCACACTTCTCTTACCAAACTCCTAGGAAAGCTGACCCATTTAAACCTCTAGGTTGTGAATAGAAGAGACATGATCTTCCGTTACTTGCTCAAACTTCTCTTCCATTCTTTTCTAGGTCTCTTCCATGTCTATAAGCTTATCCGTGATTTTAACCAGCTTGAAATCCCATGAATTGGACTCATTTTACTGAAATCCTAATAGGCCTTGATGTTATATGGGAGTCTTAACATTGTTAAACCAATAGAAATTTGGGTGGTTTTTCCACCCTAGAGTGTACATGTTCATATAAGGATGATAATTTTCTTCGATAAATTATGCCTCATTGAAGTTTGCAAGAGTTCCTTACTCCCTATAATATATATCCTCCATCATTGTTCTTTCCATTTCTTCTTAGCATTTAACCTTCTTGATTCCTCATAGTTGCCTTATGATGTTCAAAACATGTTCCTTCAACTAATGCCCAAACTTCCTTTCTTTTTTTTTTCTAATTTCTTAATCCTTAGATTGAAAGATTTAAACTAATCCTATGCCTCCCAGGCAATGACACCAAAAACTTTATCGTGTTTGTTGACCTTCACAAGTATGGCCCTCAAATATCACAAGTGTACGGGTTGTGAATTGTAGTAATTGAAGGGTCAATCCTATGAGGAGGGTGAACTAATCTACTTCTAAGGTGTCTAAGACTTAGAGAAATAATAAGGTGAAATTAAAAATGAAACAAAAATATAAACACGAGAACTTGATTCCAAGAATTTAACTAAAGAAATTAACACAAAAAATGAATTGAAAATGAGCAGCATAAAAGGTCACTACAGAAATAAGTCAAGAGAAATTGCCAAGTTATGAGAGAGGGGATTCGACCTATCATTAATGCTAACCTAGCCAATTATGAGTTATCGAGGTGTCATTTCTAGACTATCATAGGGGGAATTACTCTCTCAAGTTATAATCTCGCGCCCTAAATCATAAACCCTAATTAAATTATGGAATTTGCAATGTCTTAATTAACAAAAGACCCATAATTAAAATTAGACCAGAAACTCTCTACTAAACTACCCAGTGTTACATAAGATCTCTCTGTGCACAAAAATCAATATAATTAACTAAGTGGTCAATTAGATTGCCTAACTCTAGTAAACCCAATCCAATCATTTTTATACAGCTCAACATCTTGGTTTGTTACCAAAGTATGAAAAAATCAAATTTAATCACAACACCTAATCAATCCATTTCATACAATCCAAAACCCATCATCATACAATCCATTTCAATCTTATACATTAAATGAAAAAATGAAATGGAAAGGAAATAAAACTTAGATAGGACAATCCAAGAATGAAGCAACATCAGGAGACCACCTAATTTGAGAAGCAGCAGCATCAGGACCCACTTCTTCTCCCTCTTCTTCTTCTCTCTATCTTCTCTTTATCTTTGCTTTTCCCTCTATTAAACTTTCCAGAAATGACAAAATGTAGAAGCTTTATTAGGGTTACATCCTTAAGTCTTATATAGTATTTCCAATTAAGGAAACCCTAAGGTCTTTTTTGGGTCTAAAAGGTCCAAAAAATCCCTCAAGAACTCAAGTTAGGACTACTGTCCGTGTTATATCCTATTTTTCAGTCTATGCTTAGGGTTTAAACTTAGATTAAGTATTGCATATACATGCATAATATTAGCATTCATACACAAACTGAAATTAGAACACATTACAAAGATAGCATATGCACTCAATTGACTTATTTCGGGGTATGAAAAATGTTAAGTGCTCATGATGTGAATTATGAATTAATATGTCTTAAATTTTAGTATGATTGGATTTCAATGAGTAAATTGGAATTAATGATTTGGATTGGGAAATTGATATATTAAAATGTACATTTGGACTATGACAAATGCCAAGTGGTAGGATAGATTGATACTTGAAAATTTTGGATGATTTAGCCTAAAATTTAGTGACATTTAGCATAGTTAAAATTGGTGACAAATGGACAAGTAATTAATTGACAAATAGACCAATTATTGTGTGACATGTGGACTAATTATAATGAGACATATGGAATGATTAATTGGTAACATATGGCAGCATATATACTTGATACATGTTGAACATGCCTTTAGACATATTGCCATTCCATTAGATGACACCTAACACCTTAGGTGTAACATTCAGCAGGAGCAAATTTGGTTCAGCTCATTCTTGTTCTTTCTTCTCTCACTCACACCACCGAAACTCTTTTCCTTCACCTACCTGAACTTGCTTATGGTTATGCTTAATTGCTGTTCAAATAATCCATGTTTTATCTTCATAAAGTTAAGTAAAAGATTAGTTTGAAGTTACCTTACTAAACCTAGCCGATATCCATCTAAGTTTTACCTTGAATGTATGATAGTTATGCTTACTTGGAGTACTAGATTGACTTGATCTCTTGAGCTAGATTTGGAGTTAAACATGTAAGTAAATGATTAGTGTTTATAGCTTGTTATGATAGGGAATTGATGATGATGAATTAGGATGAATTCTATACAATGTTGATGATTAATTGTCTGGAATATATTAACTGTAGTGTTTTCACTGAACATGCATTGGTAATTTGGCCATAACTTGATATGTAGCTATAAAAATGGGGTGATTTAAATTTTAGATTAAACTAGAGACATACGGATATATTTTTCTTGAAGGAATCTAATTTTAATTTTGTATCTAAGAGTTTCAAAGTTTGGCTTGAAGTTGAGTTTTTGGATTCTATTGTGGTTTGGGAACATCCTATAGTATTTTAGGTATAACTTGTATAATACTAAACCAAACTATATGCAATTAGTTTCATTAGAACCTTAAGCCATATGGTAACATTTTTTTAGAAGAATGTATTGCCTTAATACTTCATTTCCCTTGTCGAAATGTCCATGCAAATTAAACCAAAATACTATTTTAAGAAAAACAGGAATGATTCTGGAATGAAAGGTAGTGCACGATCATAACAAAAAGGGAACATTAGAAGGTTGGATGATCATGCACAAGCACAATCATGATAGAGAAAGATCAATTGGAAGTGCACGATCATGCACAAGCATGATCGTGACAGTGAAGATGCACTGCTGTTTGACAACTTTGAACACCCTTCACTCTTTTGACCATAACTTCTTCTCCGGACCTTTGATTGACTTGAAATTTAAACCACAAGCTCCTTACCCATTTTCCTTGCTCTCCACAAAATTTCATGGTCATCTGGATTCATTAGGAAAGGATTGTTAATGATCAATTGATGATGTTATAATAATTAAGTGTATTGAGCTATGAACCTTAGTGCATGATTGAGTGATGAACTTAGAATAAATTTCTATTATTGAGGTGTAAACATAAGTTCATATTAGACATATATGAGTTTTGAAGTATGAATGATCATGATTTGAGTTGTGAATAAAGAAAACATATTTGAAATAGTCATTGGGCATATATTGAATATGACATATGTATATATGTGCACAAATATGAATAAGTATTTGATTGATCAACTTTGTAATGTGAATTGTATGATTTTAGATGCTTAATTCAGACGCCATTCAAACATTTCCAGACCATCCAGGTAATAGCATAAATTGGAGCGTACTGTGAGTCAACCTAAATGATCTTCCTAAAATTGATTTATTCTATTTAACTTCTAATTATTGAACTATTTTTGATTTGTTTGTGTAACATCCCATCACCAATGGGAAGGATAAAATGGTAATTTGGAATGGGATATGAGTGTGAAAACGTATCTTGGCATGGTCATACCTAATATGGCCTCCAAATATGTATAAACTGAAATTTTTGTATATGTACATGATTGTACATGCATTCCTGACATTTCCTGGCATATGTATTTATTGTGAAAAATGTGTTATTTGTGTTTGAAAATCAAATTGGAGTGGATTTTTGTGTGTTTTACATTTTTGTAGAAATTTATAAATTTTTCTGGAAATTTTTCGGGGTACTTACCCGGATCGAAAAATTTTCAACTGACTGACTGAGTAGGTTTTCTGTACTGGAAGTGACTGGCCAATGGCACTGGAAAATTAGAGATATGAGGTTAGGATTTATTAAATGAAGCCATTAGAGTTTGACGAGAAATTGGAGTAGAATTTGGAACCGAAATAAATACCAAGACAAGTGTCTTCAAGCAATTAATGGTTTGGTCTTGTTCCACTCCTTCATTCACGACACTTGTCCCTTGGAAAGACTTAAAACTCTCTTTGAAAGTTAAAACATTCCCTCTCATCCGTAGCTCTAGCTCTTCTTTATTGATGTTTTGTCTTTTTCTCCATTAAGTGATAAGTCTCCTTATACATGTAATGTCTTTGTCTTGTTCCATTTATCATCTACGAATTTTATCCTTGAAGTATGGAAAAATATCACTTGGAAAGCTATTAGTTCTCTTTCATCTGAAGCGTTCCATTCTTTCTTCTTTGTCGTTGGTCTTTGTTTCTTTCTTGGTAAGTGCTACTCTCCTCTGCCTTCTCACAAGCTCTTCTATTTTGAGCGCTTCCTCTTCATGCGTCCAAGCCTATGCTTGTTGCCTTCTTAATAGTGATCACCGTATGGGATGTGAGGAAGGTGGAGAATTGGTAAAAAAGTTAGAAGAGGAAGAGTGAAGTTTGGAAGCTTGTATAGGTGAGGAATTTGTTTTATGCTCTTTAATTTGGTACTTGATGCTTTCTTTGTGTTGTTTTGACCATTAGTTTCATGGTATTTGGGATTTGATTGCATGAGAAATTGTGTTTCTGTGTGCTGCCAAATGATGTCCAATTACTCAAGGAAATGTCTTGATGAAGTTGTGGCTAAATTCTTGGCTAAATGGGATGTGTATTGATGAAGGAATGATGTTTAACATGTGTAGAGTGTGAATTGTGTGTTGTGAAGTGAGTTTAATGATATTAGAGGATTAATTTTTTTTAGAAGGGAATGATTGAGTATGCATGCTGCCATTTTATGATTTAGTGATGAAATGAAGATTTTGATGAAAACTTGGCTAATTACTTGAGTAATTGGGATGCTTATTGGTTTGGAAAAAAGTATGGAAAGGATAGGATTTGGCTTAGGTATAAGAGCTGGAAAATTTAAGTTGTACATGTTTCAGGTTTTTACTCATAACTTGTGATGTGGTTGTGCTATTGAGTCGAGGTTTGGTTTGTATGAAACTTGAGAAGTAGGGCTAGATTTCATATGAAGGGAGTTTAGTTCAATTCTGACTTTAAGGATTTGAATTTTGGCTTGGAAAGTGAATTGCTAGGTGCTGTATGAACAGTATCTGAACCTAGTGACCTGAAACTTTGGTGATTTTTATTAGGTTGATTTGGATTGAATTTGCTAATTTGGTCTTCATGAAAGTTGAAGATTGTTGTGTTAACTTTCTAACTCCACTAAGTATGAATTTTTTTTGATGTATAGATTGAAAGTTATGGTCTGTTAATGTTCAAGTGGTAATTCAACGTGCAATGCTCTAAGTGTGTAGGTCTTGTACACTTTGTGTTCTGAGATTTAATTGGGACTGTTAAGGGTGAAATTGGTTCAAGTGACCTTCTGGAAAATTGTATAGGATTGTTTTATCTTTCTAATGTGGTATTTTACGTGAATTTTTAATGTAAGGGTGGTTAGATATGAATTTGTAAAGTTCTGTTATGGTTTAGGTGAAAGGCTGTTTTCATAAACTCGAACAGGACAGCCACATTAATGTGAGATTTTGACATAGTTTGAATGGGAATTTGCTTTGTAGTCCCTCTTGAGAATTGTATTTCATTGTCTGAGCTTTTCATTGCTATATGGTATGTAATTTTTCTACAATGGGTTGGAAAGTTATGAATTTTGGAAGATTGAATTATATTTGAGAAAGATTTGGATAGGATGAAGTTTTGATTGAGAAATTGAGTTGTTTAATGATGGAATTGGCTTTCAGTTTGTTCATGAAAGTTATAGCCCTTGTTTTTCTATTTTTATTGACATAAAATTTGGAATTTTTAGTTAAAGGGGTAAAAAGTTATGATTTTTGAAAAAGTACTAAACTGTTGTGGCAATTTTGTGATTTGGCAGTGTTTTTGAGTGCAATTTTGACACCCGTAGAGGTGAAATCGGTTTGTGTACCCTTCAAGAAATTTGTTGGGTTTTCTGAGAACTTTCCAACGAGACTGAATTTGGAATTTTTAGACACTTGTGTAAATAGATAAGGGTTTTGAAA
>JANZLD010000236.1:72527046-72538650 GCA_026413575.1 Erythroxylum carthagenense
CAAAATTTACAAAACAGATCATATTCACAATTAAATGCCGGAAATGCCATGAATGCATGTACATATAAGTGCATGAGTCAAAAGACTCATTCCTCTAAAATTAGAGGTCAAATGAATGCTCATATCACATATGTAATATAACAACCTAGCCTGTCCCAATTTACCAATATAGTCTTCCCATCAGTGATGAGATGTTACAAATTTCCGCATACAAATTTGCTTACTGACGGAAAATCTTAACATTCTATCGATAATTTTCGTCTTTAAATACCCATTTTCTTGTAGTGTATAATCTTAAAGGCTCACCATACCTAAATTTTTCTTATTACTTCATGACGTGAGCCTTTTTATTCATCAAGAGGTCTTAAAGCTTTTGTTTCTAAGATAAAAGTCTCTTGATGGATTTTTAATATATATATAACTCCTTGATCCTTCAAACACTCTTCAAAGAACATTTGAGAAGTGTTTAAGTCACAATTACATTAAACAAAATCATTTTTGAGCATTTGTAATTACTAAGATCATTTTTTTAGGGGATTGGTTGACTTATATGGTTTAGTAGGATACCTATATAGGTTAAAGTTATCAAATATGATATACCGAAAATTTTTGATAACATTGATTAATATATTGATGTAAAATTTGTTGCACTAAAAATTTGCGATAACATTGATTAATATATTGGTCGACTAATATACCATATTAGTTGACCAATATGCTCTAGTAGTCAAATAATGCCTCAACAGTTAGTAAATTTTTACTTTTAATAAACACTAGTAGACTAATATAACAGACTAGTCGTCTAGTGCTCTGTACTAACGATTGTAATAGTTAATTTTTGGCTCTAACAACCCGTAAGGATACTAAAACCCTATAAATACATATTTTCTCATTAGTTTAAGCTTTAATAAATATTTATTTCTTTTTTACATATTATCTCTAAGTCTATTAAACATCTGAGCATCATTGTCTCATATATATGCAAATAAGTTTATTTAAGGTTATCAAAGTGATAAAGTAAGATATTTTAAGTTACAAACTTTGGTTGGGGTATTATATAATTATACTTGGGGATGTTCCAAGTGATTCCTTCTTTAATATGAAGGAAGATTGTCAAGGGTTCCTTTTTGCCAAGAAAAGGTTGTATAAAGTTTGTTATTTATCTTGAAAGAAAATTATTGAAAATTCTAAGAAAAGTTTTGAGAGTGGATGCAGAAAAGGATTGTCTTTTGAATCACTATAAATTAGTTTATTCTCCCTTCCTTTCCTCTTTAAATTATTATTTAATTATTTGAACGGATTATGTTAAGTAATTTCTTTATTTTTATATATATTGTTTATTCTTAAACTGAGTTCTTTGGTTAAAAATTTCATTAAAGTTTTGTAAACACTTAATTCTCCTTGTGGGTGCTATTAGGGACTAACACCTATGTTACATATCGTGGCCCACATCAATCTTTCCCCTTTAAGAATCCTTGTTTGCAAGGATAAAATATGGATATGGCTTTCTAAATTACCACTCATTTTTGTAGGTAACATCTTTGATTATAGATCACTTTTATTTAATTAAGACTTCAATAAAGCATAACTTTAGATGATGAAGAATTATAAAATCAAAATCATTTGTAATTTGTGGAAGTTCAGTAGAAAATATAGGGGTTGGTAGTCCCAAATGCTTCCATAAGAGACTAATATAAAATGGGTTATAAATTTAAGATCTAAAGGGCAAAGCTAATTCATATGTCACTAGACCTGCCCTTTAAATAATTTGATAAGGACCAAAATATCGAGGAGCAGGCTTCATTAAGACTCGAATTAGCATAGAACTCTAATGATATTATTGGAGCTTAAGATAAACATAGTCACCTACTGTAAAGGAAACTTCTCTGCATTTTTAATCAGGTTGACATTTCATTATTTTATAACCTATTGAGAAATTATGACATAGCTAACATATAATCAAATCGTATTAAGTACTCATCAACTACTTGGACATAGTTGGTGCCTAGAATATAAGTCAGTATAGTTGACGGTGGAATACCATAAATAGCTTTGAAGGGTGTCATTTTTATGAGGGAATATATTGATGTATTATAGCTAAACTCGTCCTAAGAAATCCATTCAAACCATTCTATTATTGGTCACTTACAAAGCATCTTAAGTATTGCTCCAAAGTGAAATTCACTACCTCTTTTTGTTGACAAAGTAAAGGTTGTAGCTTGAACTTATACAAAGCTTAGTTCCTTATAACTGAAACAATAGTTGCCAGAAGGAACTAATAAATAAATTGGTAAACACATTATCACGATCATTGATAATAGAGGTTAGGATTCTATAGAGATGAACCACATTAACTACAAATAACTTAACATCAATGATTATAGTAAGTGTATGATGTCACGCTACAAAGTGAGCATACTTTATTAAGCAATCTATGATTACCATGATGACAATATGCCCATTTGACGGTGGTAGTCTTTTAACAAAATCCATTGGTATATCTGTCGACATCTAAGTAGGGATTGACAATGGTTGAAGCAACTCAACTGGTTTCATACAATTAGCTTTATATTGTTGACAGATAACGAATTGTTGTAAAAACGTCTTTATTAATTAGTGCATATTAGGCCAGAAGAAATTAACCTTAATATGTGATAATGTTTTATGTAAACCAAAATGGCCTCTAGTAGGTGATGATGGCAACATGCAATTATTTGTTGAATTAAATTTGAAGTGGGACTCAAGAAAATCTTATCATTTTTTAGCCACACTTCATCTCACTGTAATAGTTTGTTAAGTGATTATGTTTAAGAATATTCTCATAAAGAGAATCATGCTTCTCCTCCTCTTTAACACCCACCACTAATATGCATAAGACATTGAAATAGATAGGAATTGAAATTAAACCACATGAGATAAGGATTTAGCAACTTGGTTTTAAAGACTCACTTATACTAAATTTTATAATCATATCCAACGATCTTTAAAAGCCATCAAGTTTGTGTTGGAGTAATAATTCGTTACTTGAGTAAATGCTTAAGACTTTTATGATCTATACGGACAATAAATAATTTATCATGAAAATAAGGATGCCATTTTTGGATTGCTTTAACAATAGCCAACATCTCCTTTTTAAAGGTAGACAAGCACATGGATGATCCTTATAAAGCTTCATTGAAATAAGCTACCGAGATATTATTATTCTCTGAGAGGACTACCCCAATTTTGGTCTTATTTACATCATATTCAATCATAAATTATCATTTATTTGAAGGCTCTTAAAAATTAAAATACGTTTAAAAAAGATCAACAGAAAGGACTCCAACTTTATTTTTTTTAACTTTTTTCAATGCCCTCCTTTAAATATATTTCTTTATAGTTTAAACATTATTCTTTAACACATACTTAAATTATCTTAAGCAAAATTACTAATATATGTATTAATTAATAATTCAATTTACTAAAAAATTCATGAAAAAATAGTATTTAGTTTCTAACAATAATAATTAAAATTTTCAATTAAAGTATAAAGAGATAAATAAAGAATATAAAATTTGACAAATATAAATTGTTAGTGAGATTAAACAAATTATGTATTTTTTTAACGATAGAAATAGTAATTAGTTTTTAACAATAATAATTTAAAACAAAAATTTGAATTAAAGTATAGATAGAAAGATAAGGAACATAAATTTTGAAAAATATAATTTATTAGTTAAATTGTGTGAGAGACTTGGAGAAGAAAAAATGCAATGTATTCATTGAGATGTCAAAAATATATGAAAAGATACTTATGGCTAATAAAGAATCAAAGCACGAAGAATATTACCAAAGTAGTGAAGTGGAACCTTGTCAATTGCCTAATTAATAATTGCTCCAAGCCTCTTCCACTTACCATCTCTTCACTCTCTATCTTCTTCAGCCATTGTTCATAGCAAGGATGCTTTTTGTTTTCTCTTTTTCTATGTTATTCATTTTTTTCAAATTTTCAACTCTTTACAACTCAAAAACACCGGTCAATTTATTATTCAACCAGCTGGTTTTTTTAATGAGTTATAAACACAAACTGAACCAAAAATTAAGTTGGTTTGTATTTGCTCCAGTCCGGTTTTAAAATCATTGCAAAACACTATCTTAAAGCAAAGGTGTATGATTCTTGCGGAAATAATAATGCAACAAGTACAAACCAGAAGCATGCCAAGCAAGCTTGGGTAAGACAAACAAAGATGAAAAACACTTCTAACTAGATGTGCTCACAATTAATAGAAAATTCTTCCATGTAACACAAGAACCGGAATCGTTAGTAACAAATCGCAATTTCCAGTTCGACCTTCAAAATATAAATTCGAACATGAATGTTTTATTCAAAAATCCTACACAAAATGTCCAACTTCCCACAGGGAATTTCCAGTTTCTTCAATCTTCAGAAGTTTTTTTTTGCACTTACAGTGCTAATATCATACCCCTTCAAGTACCTGTAACAATCAAACAAAAAAGCACAATACTTGGTGATGACAGAACAGAATTGAAAAGCCAGATGGTCAACAAATCTTGAATTAGAGATTAAATTCATATTCCCTTGCACAAGCCCTAGATTAAATTCATAGTCCCCTGCACAAGCCCTAAACTCTATGCAACTCTTCACTAAAAGGACTTTTTAAGTCCCAATAATAATGTACATGAAAATGTAAAATTCACAACCAAAGATTTGATAAAGATGGAGATTAAGGAAGTTTAACCAAAATTTGGTTGCTGAGAACTTTGACCACGACAGGTATGGTCACCTCAATGGCAGCATGATCGAGCTTAATGTCAAAAACAATATCAAGAAAAGGGATGAAAAATTTACAACATAGATTCTAGAATTATTTCATGTGGTAACAACGAAGCATACTCTCTACAGAACAAATCTAGGCATTGCCAACCAAGATATGAATATTCTTGCATCCTGTTTCATCAGAATGAAGCATTTCAGCATCAACATAAAGCACAGGTACTACATATTTCAATTAAAATATAGCACCATGCATAATAACTGTAAGGAAGCATGAGGTGAAAAGCCAAAATGCCCTAACACCATTTGTATGGAAATATAAACCAAATTACTTTCTGATTGCAGTAGATAACATCTCACAACAATTAGCGTCCTTCAATTTGTCACTTAACATGCAGAAAAATGGAAGAATCAGGGACTGTTAAACAGCACATAGACAGGCAAACATAGCAGAAAAACGAATCACAGCTAATTTAGGCTATGTCTGGATTTTATCTAAGGCTCTAGTTAATTTTCTTGTTTAAAATTTACTAAACCCTAAGATACAGAGAACATGAAACAAGAAACCTACAATTGTGCACCAATCCTGCGCCTTTAGCTGAATGAAAATCCACGTGCATCAGCCGTCTTTTCCATTCCTTCCTATCAATCCCAGCCTTTCTTATTAACCAAGTTTATAAAGATCGAAGTGAAAAAGTAAGCAGCTAGTTCAATCTTCATTTTCTCACTCAAACAACACTAGACCTTTTTTTCAAGGAAAAGACATTTATTCAAGACAAGAGTGTGTGAATAACATCTGTAAAACAATGAACTCCCATTTGTTATGCACCCTAGAAAACAGTAAGACTCACAAAGAGACTACTAGCGATCCTGACAAGAACGACGGAAGGTACCATGAGACAGCTCACAAAAAGCCCGCAAGTTAGTATTGAAGCGTGAAGTGAGGTGTGCCGACGCAGACATGCCATGCAGAGGCAAGAATGATTGCACACATCCCAGTTCCCCAAAGGTCCTGGAAGATATTCAGGAAAAGATAAAAATCAGAGTAAGAAGTTTACAGCAACGTCTAAAAATCTACAAACAAATAAAAGGATGAAGGTCTCAGTGAACTGTATGGAATGTCTCGAATGAAATTTCCATTCCTGATTATCGAACTTTCCAAATATTGCAGAGCTCAATTTTAGAAAATCTCCATTTTGATAATTCAAAGTTTAGAAGACAGTAGCCAATTGAAAAAAGAAAGCTAGCTTGTATCAACTACATGAATTCCCTACATTCCCAACCCAAAAACGAAGTATTCGCAAGATTTAGAATTTCAAAAGAATAGCAAAGAGATATCTGAAATTGACGCAAAATTCCAAACTTCAACAGAAATTAAGAGCTCTGTTAACATAGAGAAGAACCTGGAAGGAGCCAACGAGAAGCGACGGGATGGTCGACCGGGAGCGACCGTGGTAGGCGGACGGATGCGGGGAAGCGGAGGAGAAGAACGAAGCGGCGAAGACCTTGCTGCGGAGATAACAGAGCGAGTGACCGATCCTCCACTTCGCCAAGCCATTGTTGGGTCAATGAGGTCTAAGTTCAAAGTACGAGAAGTAAAGGTTTTTGGGATTGAGGAGTGACTAAGGACCAAGGAGGCCACAACGGAGGGGTTTTTGGTGTAGGGTTTAGGAGGGTTGCATTGTGTAAAAATCTTTACGCGGTTCAGACAACGAGGTCCGTTCGATTGGGTGCGAGCATCTCTGAAAACGATTATAACGTCTCTGACCGTCCGATTCTAATAATCCTACGATCATTTGACTAACACTTTTTTTCTTGCTTTGCATTTTCTCTTTTTCTTACCGGTGATTCGTGAAAGGCAAATTATCAACTTTCTAGTCAGAGATAATCGTCCAAAAATCTGAAAATTATAAGGTTACGTATTATTGGACCTCTCTAAGTCTCGTAACTTACAAGATTCTAATTAATTATTGGTTATGAACATAGCCAAGACAATCTAATGTGATCACAAAGTTCAAGAAAAAGCTTCTCCCTACGAGAGATTATAGGTCTTTATGCATCTCAACTTCCGGTTAAATGTGTAAACTATACCAGCTGATATGGTTGCATTCACCATAGTTCCTCTGTAATGCAAAAGTCTAACTGAATTCTGGTTCTTGGACCAAATACCAACTTCATGAAGATCGCCTTCCTTCCAACATATGTTCACTGTCACGTTTCCCCGAGCCCTTAAGCCTTTTACACAGCCATTTGCCCACTTATCGAGAGGTAGAGCAGGGAGAAAATAGATATCCTTAGTAGTGCTCTGAACTATCATCTCTGCAATTGCAGCAGCAAATCTGGAAGAAAAAAATTGCAGAAATGATCCTTTATCTAGGTTCTCGTAACAAATTTATGCATAAAAAATAGGAACAACCCAATCTTGAAGATATCCAATGTAGTGTTGTTTCTACAACATATCATATGCCGTAAGGCTGCTATCTACAGGAAAATGTCGATTGATCAATTGTATCAAAGTGATAGTCGTCTAACCTAGAAAATTTTGACAATGCAAGGTAATGTCATAGACGGTTTGGCTTAGAAACAGTTATAAAATACTGCACATCAATATGGGTATAACAATATCATAAGATTTCGGCGAATCACAGAAAGGAAAGAATCACAGTATCCACTTCACCAATTTATGCTCTGAAACTATATTGTACAGTCACAAAGAACGTTTCTTGATATTTAAACTCAAGCAAGGATACTAGGATATGCATATTGCAGAATTTTTGCCATGGATCTGAATGCACCTTTTTATTTGTCGCCAAAGGGTTATTGAGAAAACGTTCAGAATTGCTAAAAATCCAACGGACAGCCAAATATTTAAATGTTGCTTACCCAAAGTTAGCATCAATCTGGAAAGGTGGGTGTGCTCCAAACAAGTTGCTATACAGGCCTCGGTTGTCAATAGATTCATGCTCTGGATCTACAAGGATAAATATATGCTTGATCATCCGGTATGCATGTTCACTGTTATGAAGACGTGCCCAAACAGAAGCTTTCCACATAGTTGACCAACCAGGACCGCGCTCTCCTGTTTAATAAAGATGCGGACAATTGAGACATCTCAAGCAACATCATTAACATGCTCAGAAACAATAGCGTTCGCAGTACATGTTCAAGAGAACAAAGAATCCAGTTAATCACTGGTATGAAAAGCTCCTCCTGGATATCAACATTTTAGGTAACCAACCTTAATGGATGTATAATATTTTCCAGTTCAATCTCTTGTCAAATTAACCATTTACATTGCATATATCCACCAACACTTTGACTAATTTTGCATTTAAAAACAATTATTTAGTTAGCTTGTTGAGATAATGCAAGTATGTCGCTTAAATTTGGCATGGAATGGCCCAGTAACATATAGAAGCTTTTACTACGATTAAAAGACACACCTCTTTTGTAAAGAGTGTAATCTGCAGCTTTACAGATGTCTGGATTCTTCTGAACAGTTATAGAATGACCTGGATAAATACCAAAGAGGTGGGATATATGTCGATGCCAAGGTTCTGGGTCCTGAAAATCCTCTGCCTACCAAGAAGTAAAAGAAGTATATCATCCCAAAGGAACAACAGAAAAAGATCAATTGCATGTAGTCAACTCTTGAAGTTTTTCAAGAATGAGAATGCAAGTTTAAAGGAAATACCCACTCCATCACGGAGCCATCTCTAGCAATTTTTATTGGTCGAAGCATAGGTTGAGCCTCGTGAACCTTCTGAATCAGCTCGTCATCACTTCTTCCCAGAGCCTATTTCAAAGTAATCCCCAGAAAGCAAACACATTGACCCAATTAATACTAGAAAACAAACTGTTGTATGCTAAATGAAATGTTGATATAAGAATATCATTACCTCAGCGGCAGAAACAATTGAAGAGAATATTTCTTTTATGATTGACACGTCCATGGTTGTTGAGTAGCTTACACTAGCACGCTGCCCATCTGGAGCAATGAACACATGCTCTGGGGAAGTTGACGGACTTGTTTCCAAATATTGCCCTTGCCCATCAATCAACCAGTCCAGAAGAAATTTAACACATCCTTCCAATAAAGGGTATGCCATATTTTTCAGGAAATCCTATGTAGCAACATCCGTCAGTGTATTGACTAAATAAGTTGACCAAAAATCATCAGTAGAAAAGAAAAAAACTGCCGCTGCAGAGAACAACAAAAAAAAGTTCCCTCCTTTCTTTATATCGATTGCACACGTAAATAAAAACAAAACTCGTTCTCAGGTTTTATGCATAAGAATTGCTCAGGAAAGCATATTTGTCCTCTATGGTGCCTTTTTCATCTTCTGCTTAAATGATCATCCACTTTTGTGCCACCCGAAACGAAGAAAGTAGATAGTTATTCAAGAATAAGCATCTTACGATGTCCAACGTGTAAAGATAATGCTCCCACAAATGTGTAGAAAGCCAGGCTCCACCCATAGGCCACATAGCCCACACAGGGTCACCATGATCTGTTGATGTTTTTCCCCACAAATCCGTCACTTGATGTGCAAGCCAGCCATTTACTTCATAGTTCACCTATTCCATCCGGTGAAAGAATACAAGAAAGCTTTAAGAACAGTAAATATAGTCAAAAAAAGGAAGCGTATTAACCATTATCTTAAGTCTTTTGATTTTAGATAAAGCAGTGAGCAAATGCCAAAGTATCAGTTACTCCAACATATTGTTAACGGCTAAACAAGAGGAAAGGAGAAATCGCAGGATCAAACACAATTAATCCTCAGGAAGTAAGGTTTCAAGTTGAACCCTTTAAACGCGATTTCAGCTCTCCAAAACAGGTGAATCTGTCCTGACCATTAATCAGAAACACTACCAAGAGTGTAGGTTACTACAGATGCCTCGTTGATTTTAGCCGTTTAGGTCATAGTTATTTTAGGTTACTTCTCTTTACCAGGTACTATGGGCCGCATGCATGTTTGATTGTCTAATGTTGGTGTAGATGGAACTGGGGCGGCGACAAGTTAAAAGAGCCTGATTCTCCAGATAAACAAGGGACATCAAGAAAATTACGTATATTTGCATATTGTTTAAACGTAAATATATTTAATATTTGTTACCGCATCATTTTTTGCAATTTATCCTAATAAAATCCCACAATGAACAATACTAGGGCATATGTATACAAAATAAATAAAGATTGACAGCTAGTAGAAAAGATAATACAATCTTCAACTGTGATACAAAAATTGAGAAAGAAAAGAAACATACTTTTGCCGTCTTACTTCCATTGATTGCCAGAGTGAACAAGTAATCAAACAAGGGCTCTTGGCACTCACTGAGATTGCAAGGAAGTGAAAGCCAGTAGTTCATTTGTAAATTTATATTCAGGTGTTGTGCGCAACTGGAACAATAAAAAGAAATAGGCTATCATCGTGTTAGCAGAAACTGTTGATCCAAATGGCACAGGAACTACGCACTTAATGTACCTTTACTGCTGCAATAAGTAGTGCTTACACTATGTTTCATCGGTTTAAATAAATCCAGTAGCATGTAGAAATGGAGCTGATACTTTTTTCTGATGTTGCTTGCTTACGAACTCTAATTTCTTTAAAGAGAAGGAAAAATGAAAGGAAATTTCACAGATAAACTCTCTTTGCCTTCAGGTGACGATAAACACGAATGGTTGGGGACTATATTACGGCATTTGCTTACCTTCCAATGCTAGCTTTTACAGCACCAAACTGAAATAACTTATATCTAGTCAAAGCTATGATTGGCTTCAAATTCTAAATTGAGGATCAATTTGTGATGTTAAAGCAAGCTCATTTCAAGTGAAGTAAGACTAAAACCTTCAACCATATTGAAGATAATCTGCCTTAAACCAATTTGAATCCAATAGATAATTTGCATCGCCCAAAGTTAAGCTCGACTACTCATCCTCACCCTTCAAAAAAAAAAAAAAGAATTGTTTTACTTCTGCAAAAATATAACTTGTAGCTATAGCCTTTCCCCCAAAATTGGGAAGAAAAATCATCAAGAAATTCCAAAAAGTGAGGTAGTAATTAAGCGTCGGGGGGTTAACATTATGCATTTTGTAGGTGTAGATTTAGGCATCAAATTTCTTGCACCAATGGTCACTATAAGAACAAGAATAACATAGGCAGAGAGAGAGAGTTACATACTCAAATGGTGGTTCGAGACCTTTGCTCCATATGCCCTGCAGATTGGCCACCTGGGTTCCAGGCCTTGAAGAAGAAATAAGCAAATATCGACCAAACTGGAACAATAGCTCCACTAAGGATGGATCTTCATCAGTTTGAAAGGATTTCACCCTATCTGCTGTTGAAATTGTGTCATCACCGTTTCCCTCAAATGAGAAACCATTGGTAATGGGGACAACATTCTTCTTGTCGGGAGTTGCACTTTCAACGCTGCTCTTTGAACTTTTTGATAGCTGAATTGACACCCGATGGAAAAGGTTCTGATAGTCATCCAAGTGAAGCAAGTATAGATCAGCATACGACAGATTACTTATTGACTTCAATTGAGATATGGAATCTGCGGTAGGCTCCTTCGGTGAATCTACGGGATTAGTGAATGGTCCATCAAAAGAAGAAGCAGCTACTATACGCAGGACTGCCCAATCTGAATGCTCAACCTTCAACATCCCGTTATCCAAAACTTGTATAACTCCTGAGTCCTCACTGATCAGTAAATCAACAACTGCAGCAAATTGAATTCCCTTTGGATCGTCACTTGAATTTGCTTGGTCAGAGGTAAGAGACCTCCTTTTCCCAGGACAACTCCCTTCCATTATAATCTGGTTGGGG
>JANZLD010000236.1:72589059-72622710 GCA_026413575.1 Erythroxylum carthagenense
TCATACTCTCATCTAGAAAAGTTTTCCTCTATGTCTTACCTCTTAGCTATACGTTGACCCTACAATTATGGACTCCATGTTACAGTTTCCTATTTTACAAAGATTGTTAAAAACAAGCCAACAAATCCCAACAGATTAGTGAGAAATAAACATAAAATATCTCAACATCAACTAGTTCTATCAATTCCATTTTTTAAGAAGAGGGTTAGCTTCTGGTTGCATTGTCCTTCCACTGTCAATATAATGCTCTAACGAGTTTTATGTCGGAGGTGATGTGAATTGGATGTGGCAGGAAGTAGCCCCAGTAGTAAAAGAGACCGCCACTAAACTCCCAGGAGTCTCTAAAAGACAGGGGAGGGGACGGATGGAATCTTGATAGTAGTCGGACGAGGTATAGGGGACGGTAAAGGCAGAAAAGAGAGCTTTTAAAGATCTTCTGGTAAGTGCTACAGAGGAGGAGCGGATTATTAATAAAGTGAGGTATAAACTGGCAAAACAGAAGGCAAGGAAGGTTATCTCAGTGGCTAAAGGTGAAGCTTACGAGAATATGTACAGGGAGTTGGATACGGTCAAAGGAGCACAAAGTATTTTCAAAATACTGAGAGCTAGGGCATGTATGATGACAGATTTCAACCAAGTCTGTTGTATACAGGACAAAGCAAGACAGGTACTCGCAAATGAGCAAGACATCAAGCGGAGATAGAAGTGATAATTTTATGACCTATATAACGAGGACATATTGGTCAACATCGAGCTTGGGAAACCTCTCGTGCCAGGTCCAAGTATAAATGAGTCCTCATGGGAGAAGATAATAAGGGGAGAAATTATAAAGGCTTTACGAGGGATGGGAAGCGAAAGGGTGGTGGGATCGGATGACATCCCTATAGAGGTATGGAAGAAACTAGGAGCTGTCAATATTGAATGGTTAGTTCAACTCTTTAATGTGATCCTTGAGTCAACCGGAATGCCGGATGAATGAAGATTGAGTAGGTTAATTCCCTTGTACAAGGCCAAAGGAGACATTCAACAATGCCAAAACTATCGAGGCATCAAATTACTCAGTCATACCATGAAGCTATGGGCGAAGGTAATTGACAAGAGAATCTGGAGGGTTGCTTCTATATCGGTCAACCAATTCGGATTTATGCCTAGTAGGTCGACGACAGAAGCAATACATCTACTTCAGAGACTGATGGAATGCTACCGAGAACGAAAGAAGGATCTGCATATAGTTTTTGTCGATTTAGAGAAGGCGTATGACAGGGTTCCTAGAGAACTCTTGTGGTGGTGTTTGGAAGACAAGGACATTCCTAAGACGTATATCAGGGTGATTAGGGATATGTATGAAGGATCCTTGACTAGCGTAAGAACAATAGGAGGGGACACGGAAGCGTTCTCTATTGGTGTTGGACTACACTAAGGCTCGACTTTAAGTCCTTTTCTATTCATAGTGGTATTAGATGAACTTACCAACCATATTCAAGAAGAGGTAGTTTGGTATATGTTATTTGCGGACGATATTGTCCTGGTAGATGAGACCAAGGAGGGGGTCAATGCCAAGTTAGAACGTTGGAGAGCAACGTTAGAATCGAAAGGTTTTAAAATGAGTAGGTCCAAGATGGAGTATTTAGAATGCAACTTTTCGGGTAGCCAGATGACACAAGGGGCGGTGGTAACGATTGACACTGACATCATACCACAGAAATTAAGTTTTAAATACCCCAGATCCATCATGCAGAGAGACGGTAACATAGATGACGATATATTATACCGTATTAGATCTGGGTGGACCAAATGACGGGGTGCTTAAGGTGTTTTATGTGATAAAAAGGTCTCTATAAAACTCAAAGGGAAGTTTTATAAAATGGTTATTCGACCAACCATGTTATATGGGGTAGAGTGTTAACCTACTAGACATAGCCATATGCGTCAGTTGTTGGTAACATAAATGCGTATGCTTAGGTGGATGTGTGACATTATCCTAAGGGATAGGGTACGGAATCAGGTAGTGAGGGCTAGACTCTAGGTTGCTAGTATTGTAGATAAGTTGCGAGAGGAAAGACTTAGGTGGTTTGGACATGTGCACAGGATGCCCTCTGATGTGCTGGTACGAAGTGGTGAGATAATAAATCTTAGTAGCTACAAAAGGAGGAAAGGAAAGCCTTACAAGATTTGGAGGGAAGTGATCAAGAATGATATGTCAGAGTTGGCTCTCACTGAGGCAGTTGCTAGATTTAGGAAAGTCTGGCGTGATAGGATAAGGGTAAACGACATCCATTAGAATCCTCACGTCTCTTACTTAAACTATAGGACGTACAATCCCATGTCCTTTACACCTTTGCGAATAGTAAGTTGTTGGTCAAGGCTTCAGGTTAGGAGTAGTTAGGGGCAGATCAAAAATCGTCCCTTAAAATCGTAGGATTTTTTTTTTCAAGTTAGGTAAGTTTTGACTTCTAGAGCGACTAGCGACAACAAGAATCAGTCTTTACAAAGGGTAAGATAAAAACCGATTTGGCCAACCAGCAGGTATATCCTTTTTGTTTAGGAGTACATTTCTCGTCACTAAATTTTTATGCATGCCAATTCTTTAATTATTGCTTCTGTTTTTTTGTTTCATTTTTTTACCTGCCACATCTGCATGTGGGTTTTACCGAAAAACAGCCTCTTTACCATGTACGGATAAGGCTGCGTACTATAAGACCTCCCCAGACTCCGCCTCACTGCAAGACTTCAGACTAGGTGTGATGACGATGAATTTAAGTCTTGAGGCAAAGCTGATGAATGATCACATATCGAGCTTTCTTGTTAGGCTCGTATAATTCTACCTTAGTTGCATAAACTATTTTACGTCTATGGTCCCTAAACCCTAAACAATCCTTACTAATTTGTGATCATTAATCTTTGCATCGAATCTGAACACAAGAACAAAACTATACGTAGACATGGTCAAGAATGATGTTGGACATTGGCTGGGTACACTTAAGAGTAGGGTTTCAAGAGTGTTGATACGGTAAGTATTAAGATCAGTAGCTCATAAATGGAGAATCAATGAAACAAGGGATTGAGACTCAAGAAACGAGTTTTCTTTCTCATCATCGTAATGACAAAAGTACCTTTCCTTGTCGCTAGTCCAACTATTACTACCTGAGGAGAATTTTATAGCTTTTGGTGCTCCCAAGAACATATTTGGTGTTCATGGAAATGAAACTTCGGCTACTGACCAAGTACCATGGTTTGGATAGTAGCCAGAGAGTACCATGATTTTGAGGATCTGATTTATCAATTCTTAATCAATATTCCTTGTCATAATTGCATCTATGAGAGATTTAAACTAAGATCATCCAACATTTATTCAAACCTCTTAGAAACATGATATACTATTTGTCTTAATAATGTATAATGCAGACTAAAAATTGATTGGGCATGTGAAAGATTTGGTGGCCTATTGAATTTTGAATCCTTCTGAAAAAAGATAAAATATCATAGTGACAAAGTGTCGTATATTAACAGTAACATCAGACTTCACTAATTTAGTGATGTAGGACCTTCTGTACCTAGAATAATACCATCCTCACTTCCCTTACTCCAACATCCTTAACACCTCCATATCACTGCCTTATACTAAATCACACTCATGCCTCCCTTAGGCATACTTATGCTAGCAAGCTGAGGTGTCACAATAGGGATTAAAAGTTCATCATTTGCAATAGGACAAGGGATATGTGTTTGGTTAGAAAGGGTTAAATTTTTAGCCCCTCAAATTCTCTGGTCCCTTGCTTTGTCCCTACCTTGTCCCGTTGAATCTCGATCATTCATTTATGTGGATTTTTCCGCTTGAATATTTCAACGGCTTCGATAGTTTTGTAATTCATATCAGCCAATTAATGCATTGGAATAGCTAAGAAAAAACATGTTTCTTTTGTAGAATCCAAGTCTATGTCGCTAGAAGCAGAATTGAGAAGCTCCACTTCTCTAAACACTGGTTTATTGTCAATAAAGAGGGGGCTAAAATGTGAAGCTCGATTTGAGTTCTAAGTATAGGCTGCTGTAAGGTGATATGATTTTCTAGTTGAAGATAAGGGTCTTCCCTGCACTCTTCTTTTAGTTTCTAAAAGGTTAGACCTTATTGCAAATTGTAGTTTCTAGTTGTTCTATGCTTCTCTCTATTTTGTTCAAGAGCCAAATGTTGTTTCTATTCTTTTGAGCATTTCATGATTTGAAATTTATTTTAATCTGCTAAGTATAAAAGCTCCTCCTAAATTTTCATTGATACTTTACTTTAGACCTAACTGGAGCATTGGTAGGAGGACTATGAAACTCTTCAGGCTTTTTGTGTTATCCTTATTTTGCTTCTTAACAGTTGGGAAGCTCCCTTCAGAAGACATTTTGGCATTACTTGAGTTTAAGAAAAGTATCAAGTATGATCCTACTGGTTATGTACTTAAATCATGGAATAAGGAGTCCATTGATTTCATTGGTTGTCCTACCTCTTGGAATGGCATAGTCTGCAACGGTGGAAATGTTGCAGACGTTGTCCTGAATAACTTAGGCCTCTCTGTTGCTATAGATTTGAGTGTATTCACAAACCTTATGAAACTTGTCAAACTATCAATGTCTAACAATTTTATATCCGGAAAAATTCCTGAAAATGTTGATTACTTCAAAAGGCTTGAATTCTTGGACTTGTCTAATAATCTATTTTCTTTGGTAATACTAGTAGGGATCGGTAGACTACAGAGTCTAAAGAACCTTTCAGTAACTGGGAACAATTTCTCTGGCTCAATTCCTGACACAATTTTAGAGCTTGCATCAGTTGAATCCCTGGACTTTAGCCGCAACTCTTTTTTTGGGCCTCTGAAAGCATTATGGACGAGGTTGAATAGTTTGTTGTATCTAAGTCTATCTGTAAATGGATTCAGTAAAAATATTCATTGGGGCTTTGAGCTGCTTTTAGGGCTTCAAGTGATTTGACTTGCATGGAAATATGTTTGATAGGAATCTAGATGGGGATTTTTTTTCTTCTTCTAACTAATGCTAGTCATATTGACATGAGTTCAAATATGATTGCAAGCTCCAGTTCGCAAATGATACTGTCTGGTTTTTTTGATAGTATCAAAGTCTTATATCTTAGTCATTTGTTATATACCAATTTTATGCCGGTTTATTATAAGTTAAAATTTTAAATTTTAAACTTTTTTTTCGATCGGTGCAATGTCCGATATAATTTTTAAAACATTACAAAATAGTCACCAGTTTCAATATCATACACATGCCACGCCTTCTTCCTATGGGTATATCCAACCAAAATACATTTTCAACTCAGGGAATTAAACTTATTTCAATCACGAGGAACTTTGGATAGGAAAGCAAAGGCAACCAAAAATGCGAAGAGAAATGTAAGAGGGTGGGTGACCAAACATAATCTCATAGGGTGTTTTGCCTTTGTGGAGTAGAGTTAGATTATGATTTATAAGATAGGTAGCGGTTAATACAGGTAAATTGGCTTGAAAGTGAAGAGCCAAACTAGCATTGAGTATATAGCCATGTTTATGCTTAACACACCCATTTGTTTTAGTAGTACCCACATAAGATATTTCAAACAAGATTCCATTGTCAACAAAATAATTATCCAAGTAGACAATACCATTATCACCATGCACACGTTTTACCTTTTTATTAAATTGGGTTTGGGCCATAAACTCATAATTATTTTTTCCAACCTTGGTCTTTTTAGTCATAAAAAATACCTATATTCCTGTAAAATATTAATCAATGATTGTTAAAAAATATGAAGAACCACAAGACGATATAATACTGTAAGGATCTCATACATCATAATGAACCAATTAAAACAAACTAACATTTGATAGGAGTTGATGCCAATTGTATGACATTCCCACCTTGTGTGAGCCAACCCCTTCACTTTGTTCACCCATACCAATCACCATCTTCAAAGTCCAATTCCATATCATGCATAATTTGATAGTTAATGTGATTATGCAATTTAAATCTTTAATCAACTTAGATAAAGAAATCAAGTTGCAAGTAAGCTATGCACATATAATGTATTTGTATTTTCAAATGATTACCCAAAATTATTGTCCCTTCCTTCAAGGAATTAGTTTGAGTATTATTAGGTAGAACTACAAGTTATAGTGGTATGTTCTTTAGGTCTTCCAACATATTTTTATTACCGAACATATGATGAAAAGCTCTAGAACATACTTACACTCAAGTTTTTTGAAGGGCTAGGCTTAGCATTAAAGACCTTGGGCATGTTAACCATTGATGTCCATTGTTCTTCTGACAACATAAGAGAGAGATGTTTGATTTTGGTTCGCTAGAGTCACAATTGCACCAATCTGAGGAGCAAAGGCACTGTCGAAAAGTTAGGCAGGATTTGCAATGCTAATAATCCTCCTATTATGACTAGTTACGTTATTGCCTTTCCCTCTTCCTACTCCCTTTTCCACTGCCATATGCTCCACCCCACCATTCTAGGTATCCAATAAGTTTAAAACAAGAACCAAGATCATGACTTTGCTTCCCACAACGCTTGCAGGGAAGTTTATCATTATGCAAAGACAAGGTATTTGGAGAACTTAGGACTACCTAAATAGCAAAGCTCATGGCTTCTTTACGAACATCTCGAGCTCACTTTACGATACGATAGCACTCTTCCTGAACACTTATAGTATGAACACAGTTCAAAGGAGGGAGAGGATCTTGAGCATCTATGTGAGAACTCATGGTACCATATGCATCATCGTCAAGTCCCATCAAAAACTGATGTACTCACTCATCCTCTTGTTCCTTGTTCATTTCATCAACCCACTTAAAAGAGCATCTGCCACAGGTGCATCGCCTAATTGCGATGTAATCTGCATGTTCGTCCTGTATCTTATTGAGGCGGCCATAACAAGTGACAATCCTTTGCCCTTCCTATTGGTAGCATGCCAAATTAGTTAGCAGTTGATAAAAATGAGGTCCATTCCCAATTGGAAAACTATTGATGCATAGATTGCCGCAATTCCTTCACAGTTTCATAAATTATAATCATGGAATGAAGCATGGTTCGATTGATTGAAAAATTCAAGTCATGAGCATGGAATTAACACTATAACAATCCTCAATTTCATTTCTTTTTTTTTAAAAAAAACAATCCTCAATTTCACTAGCATCATCATTACGTTTCTTTACGATGCCATCCAAAAACCTAACACGCATTTTATGCAAAGAGCATTACACATAATCTTTGACAATTGTGCTTGTATTTAAATATGTAATTATTGAAATAATATTCATTAAAATAAAATAAACTTTTGTTAATATAATTTGCTAAGTGGTAGTCTGGTGTGAATTTTTTCTAATATTTAACAAAGAAAAATAATATAATAAATTAAAAATAACATTTAAATCATAATTCAACCATTTAAATAAATATAATATTCTAAAAAAATTCACATTAGAAAATTAGAGTGAAGCGATTTCTTTAAAATTAAAATGGTAAAAGGTATTTTGAAATTTAAATGAATAAGTATTATTATATTTTAAAAAATGCAACCTTTTCTCCCTATGTATGAAAATTATACTTTTCCCCCAACTCCATTAGAAGCCATCATGTCGATTATGGCCCAAAAGACCACACTAAAGAATATCTCTAATCATATGTTTAATTGGACGTAAAATATTTAATATGATAAAATGAAATGAAATAATATATAATAGAATAAAATATAAATAAATATAATATTAAAAAATTATTGTTTGAAAAGAATGAAAGGTTTTACATTATTTAAAAGAAGAATTTATAATGTAATATAATGAAATGTTATTTATTATTTTATATTCTATTCTAAATCTTCTTATTGGAGGTAACTTATTTTTAATGTTTAGACCAGAAAGAATTATAAAATGAAACTCTTTCTTTACCTCTTATATCATTTCCTCATATATACAATTATTTAAAATTTAAAATTAGAATTTGACCTCTCGCAAAAAATTTACCTAATTTAAGCGCAGATTAATATAAATATAAATGATTTAAAAATACCTTCCTATAATTAAAATCTACTTACAACGTCTCGTTGACGCGGAAAAAAAAGGAGAAGCTACTAAGCCCAACATATGTAGATCCACGAACCGCCCTTAACAACTATAAAAACCAAAGTATACAAATTAAAGAGAAATATAAACCGATAATCTACATTTCTTCCTTCCTCGACACTCTTGTTTTGCATTCGACCGAAATGAGTTCGAAGAGAAGTCGCAGTGATTCAAAATCTTCGAAGAACAGTAAAGGCAGTAAGCAGAAAACTCTGGGCATGGCTTGGGGCGCCAATTCTCCATCCGCCTCCCGCTCCTCTTTTCGCAGCTCTCCTTTCTCCAGTTTTGGCAGGTTCAGCCATGCTAATTTGGATTTATTTTATGGTTGCATTTTTGACTATTTAAAATTGATGGAAGTTTTGCTGTTTTGGGGTAGTTATATGACGGAGAAGAATCGGAAACTTCGTGATCAGTTTGATGCTGAGGCTGCGCGATCTTCTGGTTCTTGTAAACCAATATTTCGTGGAGTCTCGATATTTGTTGATGGTCTTACAATTCCCTCGAGCCAGGTTTAGTATTTTGATGGGTTGTTGTTAAGTTCTTTTTACTTGACACTGCATTGGAATTTAGGGGATGAGATTGTCTTCAGGAACTAAAAGGCTACATGTTGAACCTTGGTGGAAGATTTGAGAATTACTTCTCCAGGCATCGGGTTACTCATATTATTTGCAGTAATCTTGCTGACACTAAAGTTAGAAACCTGAGGTTACTAGTTGTTTTTCTTTTTGTTTTCTGATATGATAATTAAAGAGAACTGAACTTGGAGTTGGGTCTTAATTCTTCTGCCGTTAATTCTGATACAGGACTTTTAGTTGTGGGCTCCCAGTGGTCAAACCTTCGTGGATCTCTGATTCTGTAGCTGCTAATAGGCTGCTGAGTTGTAAGTCTATGCATTGAACTTGTATTTAGGGATAGTTGGGTTGTACATTGATTGGAGTGTGGATAAAAAGGCACTGTTGTATTGCTCCTTCTATAGAGGTTTATGTGTTATTTAGCTAAGGAAAACTCCTCTGCTATCTAAACGTTGAGAAAGAAGGATGTAATATCGATTTGTTCATAATTTTAAAAAATTGATTTGTTTATGAATTTCCATGATGTACTTAATAAGTACAAAATATCAGTAATTTGTTCGCTCTTTCCAGGGGTTCCTTACCAACTGGACCAGCATGCTAATAACCAACCAAGGTTGTCAGCTTTCTTTTCCCAGAAAAGCATCCAAATCTCAGACGATTTCATGGTTGCAGCTTCTGAAGAAAACCTGAATCCATCTCTAAAGGGTGGAACACCACGAAGTGGCAATTTGTCTCCCTCTCAAGTTAAGAATCCCACAGATAACCAACTTGGTGAATCTGAGCCAAGCATTGAAGAGCCAAGTAGTAGTAATAGTGGGAGATGGTCAAAAACAACAATATCGGAAACAAGTGATAGTGAGATAGAAGATGGGAACATTATAAGAAAGAAACTTCAGGCTAGTCCTCATCCATCTGCTTCAATTAGCAGTTATAGCTTAGGCAAACAAACTGTAAAAAGGTCCTCGACTTTAGCATTGGTTGGGCCTCCGAATCAACGACATTCAACTCTTGAGGATCCCAATTTTGTGGAGAATTACTTTAAGGTGCATTACTAACGTAACTTGCAGTTCCATATTAGTTCACTAGACCAATCTCCTTTGGGTTTGTTTTTGAATTTTTTATTGTCCTCCATGTATTGTGGGTCCTTGAAAATCACATGCCAAGCTGACTTGTGTTTCTGTCTGACACAGTTCAGCATAAATTGGTTTGGTCTTTTTCTTGGTTATTGCTATGCCATATATTTCGATTATGCTGAAAATGGCGTTTTGCATGTTAATGTCCCAGATTTACTTGTCTTAGTTGCAACTGCTGTAGAAGTAAGGATACTGGATGCTACTCTCTTGATAAGTCAGTCTAGTTGCATGATTTCCTTCTGCATCAGTACTGGAGTCCAACATTTTTCTAGATCATGCATCAACATTGCTACAACATTCTGTTGAAGCTACTCCTTTGCTTGTTTCTGATTGGTGTGCTGACTGAGCTTTGGTTTGCAGAGTTCGAGACTGCATTTTATAGGAACCTGGAGGAATCGGTATCGTAAACGTTTTCCCAGCTTGTGTAGTGAGTCTAGATGCAGAAGTTCAAATCTTAATGATTCTGATAGCTCTCAGAAGAAAAAGATTATCCATGTTGACATGGTATTGCCATCGTCTACTTGTCCATCTTCATTTTGCAAGATTAAGAGAGTTCAAGAGTATAAGCGTTCGTACCTATTTGTAGATATGAGACACATGATCACTGGATTAGAACATAACACAAATGTGTCTCTTTAACTGTAGATAATAACAAAACATTGTTTTATTGTACCTCATTCCTCGTTTTAAGTTTTATATTTAAAGCAGATAAATGATGTCAATTTGAAGTAGCAGTGATTCCATTGTACAACTAGAACACAAACTTAAATTCTTTCTGCTTGCCCTTTCTATTTCCTTTTTCTTTTTTCTAACTTTTTTTCCCTTCTTTTTGGTAGAGATAGTGCAAAAGAAGTGTGACTGAAAATGAGAGAATTAGAGCATATCTTTCATAGATAGCTCAGCACATGAATTTGATCATTGAAATTAATTCCTTCTTTTATAATAGCATATAGATTTGGACATCTCTCCCTTCACTAGTTAATTTCCCAAAATACTGCACAGGACTGCTTTTTTGTCTCAGTAGTAATCAGACTCCATCCTGAATTGCATGACAAGCCTGTAGCAGTGTGCCATTCAGATAACCCTAAAGGAACAGCTGAAATTTCATCCGCAAATTATCCTGCTCGGGATTATGGTAGATTTCGTGCAAGCTAATATCTGTTTGTTCACCTCTACCAATTAACTTGTGCTGTTTACACTCAAATGATATTGCACTCATTTTCCAGGAGTGAGAGCTGGAATTTTTGTTGGAGATGCAAAAGCCCTTTGTCCACATCTTATTATTTTCCCATATAATTTTCAAGCCTATGAAGAGGTAGTTTATAGATTTGAGAATTTCAATTGCCACCTTTGAATTTTTCATTGAGAAAAGAACATATGGATGCTGATTATTCTGTTCTCAAGTCCAGGGCCTTATGTTTTGTTACCTTGTCAGGTTGCTGATCAGTTTTATGATATCTTACACAAGCACTGCAATAAAGTACAGGTATGTCCCTGGAAGCATTCTTTTTCATCTTAATTGTTTTCTGTTCAGTTGCTTTCTTATTGATGTTTCTGCTCAACATAGGCTGTAAGTTGTGATGAAGCATTTTTAGATGTCACTGATGTGGAAGGAGTAGATGCAGAAAATTTAGCGTCAACAATAAGAAAAGAGATTTTAGACACAACGGGATGCACTGCAAGTGTGGGTATCGCTGGAAATATGCTCATGGCTCGCCTTGCCACTAGAGCAGCTAAGCCTGATGGTCAATGTTACATTGCTCCTGAAAAGGCATGCTTTTTTTTTTGTTCCATTTTAAACATTTTTGTTTTATATAGCCATTTATTTTAATGTAATTGCATCCCATTGACCACATTGTTTTGCCAATTAGTGTCTTTGATTATAGTTGTTTTTCTGATTATTGTTATCAGTCAGTGTTTGTTCCTTCTTCATTGTTGTCTTAATTAGCCATATTGATGACTGGAAAACTAGTTAGTTATAGTGAAGGTTCCTCATTTTCTATCTATTAAATTCTGATCAGTGTTTTTCTCATCAGTCTTAATTGAACATGCTGTAAAACCGATTCACAGTTGTCTCATATTCTATGATGTGACTTTTGATTTGAGGGTTTTATGAAATTGCTAAGGCTCACATCTGTGACTATCTGTGCGTGCTTGTTAAAACATGTGTTTCTTTTGGAAACTTGATTAGAATCAACTTCATGGGGTTGGATTCCTTCTGTTCGGGCTCTATCTTTACACCTTCCTCTCTTGTTTGTCAATAAGTTCCTAGAGTGTTGTTGGACTTGCATCTAATTATTAATAGTTTGAGTTGTCTAGCACCTACTCTGTGTGCGACCTTTTAATTACTTAAGGTATCTATATTTACCTCCAAATTGACTTAAATGAGATGCAAGGATAACATAGATGTGCACATCTTATAGAAACTTTACTTCCTCTTTATTATTTCTTTATTGTGATCAATCAATGCTACTTGACAATGTTGTATATTTTTTGTGTGTTGCCATCTGGCTAGCCTAACAGGTTTGACTTTGTTAGGTGGATGAGTATCTGCAGGAACTTCCAATTAAGACACTTCCAGGAATTGGGCATGTTTTAGAGGAGAAGCTGAGGAAGCGAAATATTTGTACTTGTGGACAATTGCGTCTGATTTCCAAGGTTAAACTTTTATTTGTTGAGCTTGTTTTGTCTTTTCATTGATTGTTTTGCACTGTACTGTTGACTTCTTACGTTTGTAGGACACACTTCAAAGGGATTTTGGAACAAAAACTGGGGAGATGCTGTGGAATTATAGCAGAGGTCTAGATAGTCGGCTGGTTGGTGTGATTCAGGTATGATTAAGGATAAGACTTTGAGTAACTACCCGCTTTTAGCTGTCCGGTATCAGTTTTGGTTCCCTGTATAGGTCATTACCTTTTCCATTTGTTCTCTGATTGCAAAACTACGTGTTTTTTCCGTTACTTGTCCATACTTACATTGCCTTCTGATTAACTGACCATTGTCTGAGCATTTGATATGGTGTTATATGCAGGAATCTAAGTCTCTAGGTGCTGAAGTTAATTGGGGTGTTCGATTCAAAGATTTGCAAGACGTTGGTATTCTTGTGCACTGCAGGAGCTGATTGCTATATTTTTACTGATGTCTTTTAATTTCTTATGTGCTTATTTTTGGAATTAACAATATGTATTCCAGAGTCACTATTTCCTATCAAATCTTTGCAAGGAGGTTTCATTGCGTTTACAAGGATGTGGAGTTCACGGACGCTCCTTTACGCTTAAAGTACTTCGCTCCCTTTTTGTTTATTTACCTATATTAGTAGGTTAAAAGCAATTCATTTACTGGGCTGTCTTGATTATTATATTCAGCATGAATCCTTGATTATGGATTCGGGTGCTCTTAATCACATTTGGTGGCATGAATAGAATTTGAAAAACAATTTGGTATTTGAAACTTTGTTTAGATAAAGAAGAGAAAAGAAGGCGCAGGGGAGCCTGCCAAGTTTATGGGGTGCGGGGACTGTGAGAATCTGAGCCACTCTATAACGGTAAGAAACTTATTAATATAGATTTTTGTCTATGAAGATGCATAGTTTGTCAGTTCATTGCCTTTTTGTTTAATTCTTTCGTACACCACTTTGATTGTGTTTCAGGTTCCAATGGCTACTGATGATAATGTGGTGATTGAAAGGATATCAAAGCAGCTCTTTGGGTCTTTCAACCTTGGTGAGTTAGGTGGATTTTCTTATTGCTTCATTTTAGGATCCATTAGTTTCTCTTTAGGCGACATCTTCTCTTGAGCATTTCAAGGTAGTTCATTAGTTGCAGAAGGTTTAATGCCTTGTTTACTTAGATGTTAAGGATATTCGAGGTGTTGGCTTGCAAGTCTCCAAGCTTGAAAATGCGGATGATCTGAAGCAAGGTAGTTGTGCTATCACTTGATATCTAGTTGAACTTTTTTTGTTGTACGGTATGATTTTTTTTGTCAAGACTAGCATAATGTTTATAATTCTGATCTTGTGCTTTTTTTTCAAACTGACTATGCTTATCTTGAGTTGGATGCAAAGCTCTCTTTTTTCCTATTGCATTTCTCCTGTTTCCTGATAGTGATTAATCATTTGCTGCCAATTACTTGCCTTTAGTGCGTGAAAGAAATGCTTTGAGATTATGGCTCACATCAGCTTCAACAGCTGGTGAAGAACAGTACAATAACAAGGTTGGAAACAAAGTGATGGGAGAAGCAGGTAAGTTAAAAAAGCATATATGTACCGACGTTATTGAAACAATTACATATTTATTGCTTTTGTGCATGATCTTTATACAGTTAAACACCGATTCCAGTTTTAAAAAACAAAAATTTATATGGTAATGGCTATAGGTGTTGGTGCATTTTATGTGCTAATGTGCTTGCTTGTGGAAGTGCTTACTGAAGTTTCCATGCTTTATTATTTAACAGAAATGAGTTCCCTGATAATGATGGGGAACCAGAATTTGCTTCATTTTACACGATACCTGTTGATTTCGTGACAATAGAAGAATTTTAAAATTGTTTTCCTTTCTAGATGTTGAAGTTCCCAGCGTCAACAGAAATTTAGGCCAATTTCCTGACCAGTCTGGCAGTTCTGTTGGAAGGAACAATAATCTTTCTGGTGTTGAAGCTTCTTCTAGCAATGCTTCAGCTCCACCCCCTTTATCTCATTTAGATGTGGGAGTTCTTCAGAGTCTTCCTTCTGAAGTCTTCTCTGAATTAAATGATATATATGGAGGAAAACTAGTGGATTTCATTGCTCAAAGAAAAGGCCATAGTGAAAATTGTATAAATTCTTCTCCTGTTGCTTCACATGTTAGAGGTGAGCTTTCCTTTTTATGGATGTTATACATAGTTTGTGTCTTTTTACAAGTTCCTCATAGATTTGCCTCTTTGGCTAAATAGTTGATGGCGGTGGTCTTCATGCATCTGATATGTCTCTCTTGAGTAGTGGACTTGGAGAGAAGGTAAATTCTTTCTTTTCTTTCTAATTTCATCCTCTGTTTTTACTTCGCTGCTGCTACCTATTAGGATAAGTCTGTATGTATCTTGTGCTGAATTTTGTAAAAGTAAGGAATTGGTATTCTGAAAGTGATTTGTGTACATAGTTGGAAAGGTAATCAGCTTTATCAGGAAACTAAATTTGTAACTTCTCTTTTCTTTCTTTAAATGTTGGGATGAATTATAATAAGTATAGCAGAATATATGGCTGCATTGATTTCCTGTTACGGCTAATTTTATTTGAGATACTACTTATGGGGTTGACAGCACTTTTAAAATTGCATTTGAGGTGGTATATTTTCAAATTGAAACTGAGTGAAGGATGCTTCTTCCATTAGATCACCTTCAATCTGAAATGGATTAGAGCTAACCTCTAGCTTCATTCCTTAAAAATTGGATCTCTCTTGGCTGAAACACCTCCTTTTGTTGGTTTTAATTATACAAAGCAGAATACAGGCAATGAAGCACAACCAGTCGCTGTTTCTGAGGCAGGATTGTGCAATCAAGCCCTTGACAGGGTGGACCTTGGAGTCACTGATTTAATGCCTTCATCACTAAGTCAAATTGATGCCCTTGTATTACATCAGTTACCTGAGGAATTGAGAGTTGACATACTTCAACAACTTCCTGCACACCGGAGACAGGAGTTAACTTCAAATGCTGGCTTGGGTTCTTCAACAGAAATTCCTCAGGGGTTGTTAGATGTTAAGAGCACTGATATTAAATTGCCTATTGATGTTGTTGTGGACAGTAATCTTTGGGTCGGAACTCCCCCAATGTGGGTTGAGAAGTTCAAAGTCAGCAATTGCTTGCTGCTAAATAAACTGGCAGAGGCATACTATGAATTGGGATCAAATGGACATCTGTCTTCTATAATGCAGCTAACACTTTGCAAATGTCTGCCTCCTCAGGATGCAAGTGATGATGGTTGGATTGATGAAGCTATGTTGTACATGTGTGAACTTTTGAAACAGTATATTAAACTAAAGATCGAGTTAGACCTAGAAGAGATTTATGTATGTTTTTGTCTTCTTAGAAGGTATAGTAAGCTTCTGATGGGCCATCTCTCTCTCTTATCCCCCTATATATATGTAATATGTGTATGTGTGTCTATATGTTTTAATATGTTCATATGAAAACTTGCATACCTTGTTGCCTTTGCTTCCTTGTGAAAGTATTGATCCCTTTTGAGCATATTCCAACCACGCACATGAAATGAGATTCTCAAGTCCCTATACTTTTAAATTTGTGTTTCTCTGCTGTACCAATTTCTAACTGTATTGTTAAGCTATTATTCAGCATTTTAATGATACTTTGCTCCGATGCGTTATTCTCTTAGAAACATTTTCATCTTAAAATATTTCCTGTTCCTTAGTTGAGATATGGCGAAAATGTGCGCTGGTGCATTGTGGGTTGTCATGCTACTCATTATATATATATTTTTTCGCTGTTTCATTCAATCTGCAATCAGTCTGTGGTTTGGCTGTCTTGTGTTGCTGATGTGATTGCATCAATTAAATAGCATTCGATGTGCAAAAATATTTTATATTGCATTGCTGGGTGCATTGCATGTCTATGTTAATATGTTACTATAATCTACTTAAGGTTTATTTTATCTATTCTTTTTACATGCTTTTAACTGAAATACGAACTTCAGGTTTACAACAAAATCAGAGTTCCTCTTACAGGTGTACAACAACGTCTTCTCCCACCTCCAGGTCTGTTTCTCCACTTTACTATTTAGAGTTAAAATATCTTAAAATACTCCTATTCTATTCTTTTATTTCTTGTTCTGCGTCATCTTGTTTTTCTTTTTTAATTCTGAATCTCCTGTGTGTATCATGAGCTTATCCCAATATATTTCCTCTTTCTGAAAAAATATATGCAAAATATTATATATGAAGTGTCTGCTTCTGTCTTGATTTCACAGGCATCTGTCGTGGAAACTTATGGTGGAAACCTGCACATTCCACTCCATGAGTAGTACCCTTTCATCAGGCAGTTTGTGCGGTTGTATTATGCCCCGAAGCATGAGTGGTGTATGCAGCTATCCATGGGAAGGAGTTGTCAAGCCATTTTTCTGGTGTTCATACCAGTGCTAACCATTTGTAGAGGTATGATATCTGCCTCCTAAGAGTTTGGATTCTCTTTTGTTTTTTCAGGTTCTCTGTTTTTCTCTTCATGTTTTTTCGTGATTGCATAATTAGCCTTTTTTTACTTTTGTAGAATGTGAACCAAGTTGGCGGGATTAATATTGGGTGTTATTGTTGTTTTTGTAGAATCTGAAACAAAATAAATCATCTCCTAAATTCTGTAATGCCACAGTGAAGATGTTGTGTTAGATTCTGTAATGTTGCCAAGTGTGTGTTCTTGGAAGATGGTCTCATCTCATTTTTGTCAGGTTTACTAGTGTCTTTTTTTATTTTTTTGATCCACAGCACTATTGCCATTTTGAACTGTGATGGCTGCTACTTCGACAAATATGCACCTTGTGCCAGATCTAGACTAGAAATCTGCAATTTATCATTTGTCAACATTGAACAACTTTGAAAGTACTTGAGGAAAAAAGATGTCATGAGTAAGAAAAAGATCCACCCCGGGCGTTGTGGTACAGCTGGGTTGTAGATGCCTTTGATTGTTTGGGCTACTAGTCATGAATGTCTGTTTTCTGGCCACACACTTTCCATTCCCAGTGAACAATATTTGGGAGCACTCATATGAAGGTACCCTTGCACTTCTTGCCCCAAGCTACTTAGATGGCAGCGTTTAATGAAAATTAGAATCCTGCGCTGTAATTCTTTTGTAATGGTGAAATAGTGGCTCAAAAGCAGTGCATCCAGTTTTGGAGGAGCATTATTTTTAATTGGAAGTGTAAATCCTCAAGATGGAAATTTGCCACCATGATTATATTGATGCTGCAGTCACGATATTGTATGTCTGAGAGCAGTTTGTCCCTGTAATTTGAAACTGTAAGGCATATAGTTGGTCACATCCTTTCATCTAGAGGAATAATAATGAAGCTTTTACCATATTAAGTTTAAAATACTAGCACTTTCACTAACACCGTAACAATTAAGAGGAAAGAATTCACTTTGTGTGGGTCTGATCATATTATTGTTAAGTTTTGTATGTGATGACTAGTCCTTATATTTTCGTTGAACTCTTCCTGTTGATCGTTATTTCAGGGAAAGGCACATTGTCGAAAATGGAATGGGTACGAAATTCTGGAAGGAAAATCTTTTGTGACGATAGAACCACAAGACTTCTGAAATGATGACCAAGGACTGCACTGCAGGTAAACTAGTGTTGCTTGACAACCACTCCGGCAATATGAAATCTCTACATTAATAGCCCGCCGAGTTCGACCTATGTGCTTCAAAATGTGAGACCCATTGCTGGAGATTCAAACAATTGACAATCCAATCCATCCACAATAAGATAGACGAAACAGGACTTGTTCAACCAAGTAGCCATTATTCTATGCACACCGCAGCTACACGTGTCCTTGAAAACTCTTGTAAAATCAGCCATTACTGGAGCAGTCTATCCGTTGTTAATGGGCATTTCTTCTTGACCATTCATGTTAATTGCTTATTCAATCTCAGAATAAAGATTTTTTCATGTTATTCTGACGATTTGGCAGCCTGACCAAAATATAGTTGGGGTCGTCTGGTTTGAACTTGCCAATTTTAAAGAATATATATAAATATAATATAATACCTTATTCTCTTGACTTTTAACAGCAAGTGATAAGCTCGAGGTTTTTTACTTATTTTTTCCTTCCTGGAGGCAAGCATCGACCTTGCTAAGTGAGTTTTCTTCTATTATCTGAATAGAATAAAACAGGGGAACTGATTAGGTCAAAAGGGAACCCGCTATTCCAATTGCACTCCAACAGAGAACAATATCTAATTCAATAAGAGAGCATGGATCAGAAATGTAAACGTCTTTGTATTTATTTAATTAGATCTAGCCATAATCGGAAGTTGACCGATAGCCAAAAGTATTCTAAACAAATGCAGAAAATATGTTAATTGCATAGTCAAAACACGGCGTCCTGAGCTTTTGATCAAATTCCAAATTCAACCAACAAGAAAATCTAGCATTTCTCTTCTCGTGCCAGCCCACAACACTTGCCTGTCAACTACGCAGTTCTCATATTAATTTCTTCCTTCTCTGTTCCCATTTCGAGGAACATGCATTGTACACATGTATATATATAGACATGAACATCGTGCCTCACCATTGTCACCATACCATCTCAAACCCACCAACCACTACCTGAAAATATAGCCATAGTTACAGTTCCAAGTCGAGAACAGTAACTATCTATTTCCCTCTAGCGTTAAACCAGAAGGAAATCCACTAGCCTAGTTGCGAAAGAGAGAAGAAATATAATCATGTCGTATAAGTCACTTGTATTGTTCTCCATATTCATTTTCTTCTATTTGGTGACCTACAACTCCATGGGGGTTGATGGAATGAGGTTGCTTAAAGACCGCCACAGTTCTTCTTCAATGCTCAACACTATGAGCATCATAAACAGGGCCTATTCCGGACCAAGTCATAGCGGAAGCGGTCATTAGTGTGGGTTTACGTTTTGAAGCACAGGAGGTTCACGTACAGGCTTAAAGTAGCTGGGACTTCTCAGCGTTGGAAAATTAAATGACCCATGAAAGTGTGATGGCTTCTACACTTAAGAAATTATACGTTGATTATACAGTAGTTATTTGTTTGTATGTCCCTTCTTCCATTAGTCTAAAGAAGGTCTCAATGTCTCTTCTTATTAAACACCGTCCAATGAAAGAAATTGCAAATTGGATCGATTAGTTCTCTTCCCAGAGCGACACCGATTGCATTTTTGTTCCTTTTCTTTTCCATATTTCATAATTTTCTAATTCTTATTAAACTATCTAGATCTCTATTTTTTAAAATGGCGCAACTTCAATTAAATATACACATTATTTTATCTAATTTTTGGGTCAATTTAACATGCAACATGTATTTTAAAGTAAAATTGCACCATTTTCAAGTTATTTTCAATGTTTTAAAAATCAGACCGAATATCAAACTAGTCGAAGGAAAGGTTTAAGATTTAGAGGCTCAATCGGTGGTAAACATCTATAAAACTGGTAGATAATAAATAAGAAGTAATACTTATAAGAATAAGTAAAAATAAAATATTTCATTGAAATAAAAAATACTTCAATGTCTATTATTATATAATGAATCGATAATAAATACATATGAGTATAATATAAAACTTAAGATAATAATAAAAATCAAAATTGTGTTTATGAAGGAAATTGTGTCTTATCATCGTCAAAAGCTCCAAATTTTCCAATGTTATTTAAAGATTTGTAAATTACGCTTTCATCCAAAGTATTTGCATCAACTTTTTTTACTGCATTAAAATAATGTATGAAATTATTCTCAATTGTAAATTTGTAATGCAGTATAAGTTTAACTTAAAGTAATCAAAATAAGATATGAACTGACCATCAGTAGATGTTCTTAATTTATTCGTTGTAACAAATGCATTTTCTTCATAAATCGTTATTTCAAGTTTATTATAATCAAGATCAGGCAACGGTTCTTCTTCTTTGATCCAAAATCAGTATGTTCAATACAATCAATATCAACTAGATCATATGTTCTCTTCTTACTAAGCGCTTTAAATATAGAATAGACAAATTATAAAGTCAATAATAAAAATAAATTATTGAAATAAAAATAAAACTATAAAATATATGTTCTTCATTCTCAGATTACAAGTAACGTAAAAATGGTCATCAAGTCTTTGATTTTCCAAATGATTTCGTTTCTTTATATGAATATGTTCAAAAATACCCCAAAATTTATTATCTAGAATAATAGCACAAACTTACTTTTCCTTTTTCACTCTTTGATAATTTATGACTTGAAAAGTATTTACTTATCACTAAATTTTGAAATAGTTGCTTATGTTCATAAATACTTTTCAAAGTAATAAATGTAGTTGCAAACCTAGTAGTAGCAGGATGCATGATCTCAACCCAATTTTCTTGCTTTCTTAACTAAGACAAAAATGTGACATGATTATACACAAAAATTGTGATCTTAGATGTGCATGAAGCAAGACTAGAAATATGGTTCATACCACCAATATCTTTTAAAATAAGATTTATACAATGAGTAGTGCATGGAGACGAATAAATATGCCCATACTTTGATTGTAATAAGTACCTAGTTGATACATAATTAGCTGCATTATCTGTAACAAAATACATAACATTCTTTGGTCCAACCCATTCGACAATTTTAGAAAATAATTCAGATAAAGCATTAACACTTTTTACCATGTCAAAAGTATCTATAGACTTGATAGAAGTTGTTCTAATATTACAATAAAATAACAAATTAATCAACGTTCTTTGTCTTTAATCAGTCCACCTATATGCCATAATAGTTCATCTTGTTAATTTCCAACTAGATTTATATGTATCCACAATTAGTTGACATTCCTTTTTTAAATCTTAAAGCAAAGGCACACTTAACTCATAATAAGATAGGACCTTAAATCCTTGACCTATTGCTGTTGTAGCATCAATTACTTCTTGAAAATATGATAAATTTAAAGCATTTAAAGGAATACATGAATGATAGAACCATATAACACATGCTCTTTTACATTGCAAAACAACATCCTTATCAACCATAAAACCTTTTAGACTAGGTTGAGAACCAGGAGTAGTTCTTAAAAAAAAAAAGAATCTATGTCAATAGTAGCTTTTCTTTTTTCCTTTATCTAATACTTGTGGTGTTTCATCATCTCTAAAAAAATATCATGAGCCTCTTATTTTCCTTTTTCTTTTTTACTTGTTATTGCAAATATTTTCTAATTATATCACGTATATCAAGTGGTAATTTTTCGCAAGAAGCAATATTACCTTTAACACCAGTCAGATGTTCTTTTATTCTAAAAATTTCTCCCCCTTTAAATATTCTACCATAGAACATATAGTTATATTAGATATTCCCATCAGATGCTTGAGAAGAAAAAAAATAATTTCATGTTGGATCAGACTTACGACGAGTAGAAGATGATTCCATATTCTCCATTATGATTCAACCTAAAAAGTATAAAAAAATAACTGGGTATATTATTGTCAGGGTAAAAGTTTACAACTTAAATGATTCTTATTATCAATTGTAATAAAGAAGATCAACAACGACAGAATGGATACACTAAAGACCAACAAATGTTACTCACTTATTAAATTTTGCTTCGGCAATTCCTTCACTTCAAATAGTCTAATCGAAATATTGCTAGTTTTCAATTTTAGTGCTTTAGATCAACAAATTGAATGGTTGAAAGAGTATATATAAACCAACTATTAAACCAGAGATTGATATGAAATAGAGTTCTACATATTACAGAAATTGATATAAATTTGACATGACCCACCTTTTGGACCATGTTGGCACTAGGGAATGGGTAGACTTAATGCCACTAAAACCTATAATAAGCCTAATTTTTTCTATATTCTACTGAAAATTCGACATGACAAATTTGTTTGTCTGATAAGTCCTTATACCTGCTTAACAGTTTTGAACGAAGTAAGGATCTCAATCTGTAATTCTAACATAAATTATCTACTTATAGTCTGCTAATTTATGATCGTCTCATAACATCAACTGACATCATTCTCAATAACATAGCATATCCATACATGTATCATGTACATATGATTATGACAAATCATGGAGCAGCTATAAGCATCTGTAGTTTACATCATGCCAAAAAATTACTTGTCTGTTTATCCAAGTGAGTTTTAAAAGGCTTAGATTTCTCTCTCGTACGATCTGCTAATCCCTTGAAATGATGATAGTGAGAGGTGAGTCTACAACACGACTCAGTGAGATATAAACATGCTACCATACTTGTGAGGCTAGGTAATACAAGGCTAGCTTCACAAGAATGGTCTGTGACATTCTAAGCAACAATACATGGTATCAATGAATAAACAGGTAGTAATGTCAAATGCGGCAATCACATGAGTATCAATAATAAAGCTTAATATGAATTGTTCTGTTATAAAAAAATGAATATGGTTTCTGAATTCTTTTTTGTATTCTGGGTTTTGAGTTTTGGGTTCTTTTCTGAGTTTTGGGTTCTTTCTTTGATAGATTTCCACTAGATTTCTAATTCTGAGTTTGCTCATTTCTTAGTTATAATTTCTCATTATTTTGAGTTCAGATTTTTTGAATTTCTTAGGAAGAGACAAAGGCATGCTAGTACGACGTATCTCCCCTTTTTTGATTCTATACAAGGTTGGCCTAACCCTGCCCCTAGAGGCCTGCCCTCTTTAGGTAGGACCCGGATCTAATCCATCACCAGCGGGTTACTTATGTGCATATAGTCTGATAATATACCTTATCAGCTGGGTATCCTGCGAACTCATCAATCATGGCTAACAAGAAAAACGTGATTCATCAAAGAATTGCAATCAATAGGTTCAACATAAGAAGGGAACCAGAAGATGTAAAGAATCTGAATATCATCTGGCCAATCTGGCATCCATCATGCTAGTCTCAATCACGTGGAATCATATATCAAATAAGTCATATACGGATTCAAGAATAATTCACAAAGCTGTAAGATAAAAAGGATTACTACACAAGTATAGTAGCATGATTATACTCACCTCAACTATCTCAGGGGTTCTAATCTCTTTTCTAATCTTCTTGAACTTGTGAGGTACTAGGTATGACTTCTAGTTCTATTCCTCATTTGCTTTCACAAGCTATTGAGTAGCATGCACAATAGTTACATATGCCCACATTAGTCATTTTTACATAAGTCTTATTTCTTAACACACATCATTAAAAAATTTATATTTTATTTACTAATTCATAAGCGTAGGTCTCATTCGTGAAGGCATAACTTTTTATACATAGGTTCAATGTTTTTCAAACTTTCCATACCTCTAGTTAACACATAAATTCACATTTTTTCTTTTATGACCATTTTCTAATTCGGTCATTAAGGCTTCCAAATATCCAAAGACGGCTAAAAAATGATGAAATTTGTATTTATTGTGATTTTTATAAAGTTGTCCTATTTCTGCTCTCTTCTGTGTCACTAAGATCAGTAACACCCTTCACTTATTTAGGCATATCTCACAGGATACTCATCCAATTAAAATTTCCTTTATACAGCACTTAGATGACACATTTTCGAGCATTTCATAATTAGAACTCATCATCCAGTTCTAACTCTAAAGTCCTCAAACAATTAACTTTCATTTCGTGTTTCAATCCCGTTAGTATTCTGAACCAGTTTCAATTAGGGACCTATCTCATTTGTTTGGCTCACCTTAAATTCGTAAAAAAAAATCAGGGATATAATAGACACCTGTATCTACAACTTCCAAGTTTTGAGTTTCTTCAAATTCACATGTTAAATAGCCCAAAAAAATGTATAAGGAGGACCTATGAATCTGTCTCCCTTGACAGCTTGAACTCCAAAACCCTAGGTTTTGATTTAGCCCCAAATCACCATAAAAAATGAAATTTTCCTCATTTTAATTTGTCATTAGACATCAAAGAATAAGAATCCATCATCAAAATCATCAAACCCGTAAATTTCATCAAATGGGTTTCATATCCATGGATAAAAAAAGTGAGAAACTAATTTTCAATTGGTAGAATCAAATGTCGGGATCGAGGCCTACTGTTTTGTATTGACTGATCGATTTGATTCTCCTTCACATTCTTATTACAAAACTTGAAAACTTTGAAAGAAAGCTTCCATGGTGAATTCTCGTAAGTGAGGGAGGAGGAGGAAGACAAGTTTTTGTCTTATTTGTAGTTAGCTTCTTTTATAAGTCACTTTGTTCATTATTTACAAAAATGCCCCTCTTATTCTGGTTCCTTTAAAATCCAAGCGTACAATTTTCTGTGACAACCAAAAAAGTGTCAAACATCATTAATTTGATGTCACTAAAATAATTCATTGTCCTGGTTTTAATGACTTTAGTCTCAAATATCGATTTTTTTCTTTATACCGGGTGCTACAAAAATAGAGTTCTAAATATTACAGAAATTGATATGAAATAGAGTTATAACCAATTGAGCTACTCCAGCCGCCTGACAGCGACATTTTTATTAATTAATAATATAGAAATATATTGATGTCATATTACTCCACAGCTCCTACCTCATTGTTGCGTAATATTAAAAAAAAGTAGAAAACTCGAGGAAAGAATACATAAACAAACATCAATTGAAGTATGTAAGGTTTTAAACCATCTTTGAATTGAACACGTTGCATATTTATAGGCAGCTAAACTATTAGATGACTAGCTATAATCACATACAGGACCAAAAGTTACATTGTGTATACAAAAGTAAGCTGATTCTAGTTTTGACAACAAAAATAAACAAATAGCATAGGCATAGAAGGGAATGGGACAAAAGAAAAATACAGATGTGGCTTCATTTCTAGATAGGGTTTTCCAATAGCTTATACAATGAATCCAGGTATCTCCAAAGGCCCGCCAAGCCACTGTCTTCACTGGAACTTAGAGAACCTTGATTTCTTCTATACAGATAGACAACAATATAAAGTTGGATTTATATTTGAATCTCTTCACTCTTCATTCCTTTTGAGAATGTTGTATTTGCAGAGAGGACATGTAGCATTCATTTTAAGCCATCACAATGCACGTGGAATGAAAATGATGGTTGCAATGCAAAGAAGTGTGTGAATAGCTTAACTTACAACGTAACTCCCACTAACTTAAACCTAACTTAACGTGGTTCTTTATTAGTTATTAACTAACAGGTTCTTGAAATATATAGAATTCGATTATAGATCAATAAAAGAAAAGTAAGCAGATTTGATTCTTTCATCCAGAGCAATTAAAATTGAATTGAAGTTTATCATTCTAATCAGAGAATCAACAAATTTATTTTTAACATAACTAAAACACCCTTATTCCATGTCTTTGTTTTTATCTCTACCTCTATTCTTTTTCTCCAATCTCAAAATATCTTTTTTTTCTTCCTCTAACTGTACTCTCTTCCTTATCTCAAAGTTCTATTTTTCATCATCTTTGTGTCCGTCTTTTTTCCTTGATTTCTACCCTTATTTCTTCTTCTTCTAATTCATTGTTCATATATAGGACATAATCAATTAATAGCCTTATCTCACATATACTTCTTTTATCTGTAACTCAATTATATTTCTCTTTCTCAAAGTTTTATATAAAGCTTTGGATCTATATTTCCTTTTCCTAATCTCTACCTCTATTTCTTTTCTTTTCCAATCTATTGTTAAGTGTCGTAATATCATTATTATTTCTTCTTCCTGCTTTTTTAATTAGTTCATGGTCGATCACCTCCTATAAAATCTCATCTTTGTAACTACAATATATTTGTTTAATAATTTCCCATGATTCACACAATTGATTAGTTAATCGAACAATGTTATGAGTCAATTATGAAACGTAATTCTAATTCTTATCTCCTGTCAACTTACAGCATCCTCATGAAGAAGTATGCATTCACTTGTTAAGTATCCAGTGCTTGTTTCAATAGGAATCATTTTTCTAGCTCCAACATTCTCCTTTTCACTATTTTTGGTTTCTTGAAATCTATACTTTGGAAGTACACTTAGATCTGCCTTTGATGCACCTTCCTACAAATTCATAAAACAAGCACAGGATCTTCAGTTACAAACTTGAGAAATTCTAATACCAAAAGGCAGTTGAAGAGATCCATTTACTAGGACTTGATCATCAATTTGAAGAAAATGCAAACCCCTTTATACCTGCTCCACAACAGCATAAAGAATCGTTATAATGCATGGTAAGCAGCAACAGAGTGCAATTCCAATCAGACATGCCAAAACAACACAAAAGATTGTAAAGATCACATCAAAAGCCAAAAATTCCACAGCCAACCTGTAAAAATACAAAATCAAATACTATAATAGTTTTTGCAAACTAACTCTCTCTTGTGAGATTAATATGACAAAATATCATGACAAATCACGATTCTTTCTATATGCATATGAAGAATTCCATTCTAGGACCTAGCAAAACCTTAACCCATGAATTTTCCCGTGGTTGAGTTGGATGAGAGTCTGGGTCAGGTCGGAGAAGATGAGTTTTGGAATTGGGAGGAGGTCGTACCCGAAATGTTCGCGTTATAGGTGGATTAGAGAGCTAGGAATGGTGACGTTGGCTGACGTCGATAGAGACTTGACAGAGTTTGCCATGGATTTATAGGGAGAAAGTTAATTAGAGAGAGAAATGGAGATTTATTAAGCCTTTTTTTTCCTTTTGCAAATCTTTGAGAAGAGTAGCAAATGCCACTTTTGTGCGAGAAAGCGAGAGAAGCAGGGAGGGAGAGAAGAGGGTTTTGTCTCACCGAACCGATCTAATTGGTTCGATAAAAATCAGCTGGTTTTCATATTGACAGGTTTTTAGTTAAAACTGAACCGAACCACTAATCGATTTTGGCTTTTTCTTATCGAACCGGTCTGTTCGGTCTGGTTTTTAAAACCTTGGTTATTTCACATACATTCTCATCATTTTTATATATGTAAGTATTGGATCAAGTGAGGTTTTAATCCATGATTTTAATGATAACATTATTATATATTTACTACAAATATTTTTATTTTTAGTGATGCTATTAAATCAATATGTAAAAGATCAAATTCAATAGAAAAAGAAAGTAAACAAATGAACAAATTGAATCAATTTAGCAATCAAAGGAAAAAAAAAGAAAGGATCAAACACGTAAAAATCTAAGCAAATCATTGTAATCTTTCTTGTAACCTTATCTTTATCATTTCAATGAATTAAAGGCTCAATTATTGCATGATCATTTTGCACTTAGGTCATATTGCATATACTTTATCATAATCAACATAAAATTTACCCAGTATTTTAAAGAAAATCTTCTTTGATTCATCAAAGTAATTTTCAGGAACTTTTGAAATGATTTTTAGTCAAGTTTTATTAAAAGACTATTGAATTGAACGAAATTAATAAGTCTTGAAAAACTTGTTTTCAAATACACTAGTAGACTAATATGGGTAAGTGTTTAGGTATTTTGGTCTACAATACCTGTTAAGAGAAGAAAATATTTATACCATGAGTTTGCCAACTAACATGATATAATGATCGACTAATGCTACTATTGCTGATTATTGTAATGATTTGTTTTTTGTTTCCAACAATTTTAAAGGTTATTTTGAGTATAAATAGACCATATGAGTTGTTAGAGATTAGTTGTACATACTAGAGAGTTTTAACAATCTTGAGATATTAGAGAATGCATGTTTGTATTATATAACACACAATGAGCCTTTAGTTTATTGGTGTGAGTAAGAGAAGAAGTTTTTGAGTTGTATACTTGTTGTAATTGGGTAAATTATTTGGTATACACTTTGTAAAGGTTCCTTTTGACCTTGTACAATATTTCACCCATGGTGAAGCATGATGATTATAAGAGTTTCTCTTCGCCTATGACAAAGAAGATATTTTATGGAGGATTGTTCTTCAGCCATTAAAAAAAGAAGATAGTGAATTCCTAAGTGGATAATGGGGAGTAGATATAGATCAAAGGTTGTTGGATTGAACCCCTATAAATCATCTTATCTCTCTTTCCTTACATTCTTCTATTATTCTTGTGCTTGTTTTGTAATTGTTTTATATGAAATTTGGGTTAATTATTCATTGGATCAAGTGATTTATTAATTAGTTTCAAATAGGATAAAAAAGTGAATACACATAAGTCACTCCCTCTTGTGCACCATTTAAGAATCAATAATTAGTATGAGATATAGTCTTGTTCATTACATATAGATTTCTACTAAAAATTTTAAGTAAGAATCATTATGACAAAATTTGATTATCTTTTTAACCAAAATAGCCAACGTATAGGTAGACCCTTTTTTTTAAAGGTGACAATTGCATATATTGAAAAAAATAGAACGAAAAACTTTCTTTTAGCCAAAGAGGATGATCTTTAGGGAATTGTAGCAATTGGTCAGTAAGTTCCAATAAAAATAATATATGCAGATAAAGTAGAGACTAATGTATCAAATGATAGAAGTGAGTGGATTAGTAATGGTAAGGTATTTATTATATTAAATATCAAATTGGTGCATATTTTATTTTGTAATATTGATAAAAATGAATTCAACTGAGTGTCTATGTATAAAGCCACCTATAAGATATGATATACACTTCAAATCACACATGAGGGTATTACTTACGTAAAGTAGAGAAAAGTGAACTTATTAGTACATCAATATGAGTTATTTCACATGGAAAAAAATGAATACATTTCTAACATGTACAATCACTTTATTTATATCATTAATATTCTTAAAAGTATTGGCAAGATTTATACTAATTTTGAATTATTGAAAAAATTACTTAGTCTTTATGAAATTTTTAGGAGGCAAAGGTAATGATCATATAAGAAGCTAAGGATTAAGAACCAAATTTGTGTAAGTACCTAGATTATATAAATTTCTTTACCTTGTAGGCTAATATCAATTTGTGTAAAATGAATAACAAAAATTGGTATCACATCTATTAATATAAAATGAGAAACAATACAATAATAGAATCTCAAACAATTGATTTTTATAAAATAATTAAAGAACCTTCATACAAGCCAAATAAGGAAATTGGTATAAAATTGATTATTAAAGCAAGTAAAGAAGAATATGAGGTAATCATTGATTGTAATAAAATACGTTGTATACTTGCTTTCATCTTAATAACATTTGAGCATATTGATTTGAGATATATATTTTAAGGAGTAAGTATTATTGCATATACCTAGGAGAGAAAGACAAGTTGATATTTTAATTAGTACATGAGAATTATAAGAATTAATTTTTAATTTTATAAATATTTTGCATGTATTCTTTTTTCTAAAAAGGGGAAGAAGGAAGTTGTTTATCTTTCCTTTAGATGCTTATAGATTTATATATTATATATCCATTTCATTATTGAAAGAAATGGGAAGAGAATGGTGATATTAAAACTTGATCGCTTTATGATATATGAATTAAAGGAGATTAAATATTGATTTAACAAAGGGGAGTTTACTCAATATCTTTTATATTAAACTAATGAAGATTTTAATTAATTTTTTGATGATAATAAAATATAATTTCTACCAATGAGTTTGTTATTTTAATATAAAGCAATATAAGAACAAACTAAATCTATAAACTCAAGAAGATAGTTTATGAAGTTGATAAATAGAAGTTAAAGTTCGCAACCATTAAAGTGAAGATCAAGTCAAGAATAAAAGAAAATCAAGGTACATCAAGGTGATTCTATATTTTGTAATGTTAATTATAATTTTAGTTAGTCAGTTTGATGATCTTAAAGGCTCTTTGTGCATAAACATTTCATCATACTTCATTACATGAGTCATTTCATTCATCAAAAGGTTTTAAAGTTTTCCTTTTTAAGAGAAAATTCTCTTAATCTCTTAAACACTCTTTAGGGAACATTTTAGAAAGTGTTTAAATCATAATTTCATTAAACAAATTAAATTTGATCATTTAAAGTTATTAAGAAATCATGTTTTTTTAAGGGATTGGTAAACATATATGGGTTGGTGGTTGACTAACATAGGTAAAAGTAATCAAAATTGATATACCAAGTGTTTGTAGTAACATTGGTTGATATATTAGTTACCTAATATGCCATATTAGTAATCGATATGCTTAGTGATTAACCAATGTCTCATCAATTAGTGAATTTAGGCATTATCAATGCATACTAGTAAACTAATATACTATACCGGTTGACTAGTGCTTTGTAACTAGTTGCTATAATGACTAATTTTTAACTGTAACAGCTACTATAGGTCCTAAAATCCTATAAATGCATATTTTCTCATTATTTCTTAAATCAAGAAGCATTTTAGTTTCTTTTACACACATTTCTAAGTGTTTATCATGCATTTAAGCATCATTGTCCCATATTTGTATCAACGAGTTTCTTTATACATTAAAATGATTAATTGAGATATTTTGAGTTGTAAGCTTTAATTAGGGTATTATATTATACTTGGGGGCTTTTCAAGTAACATTGAGGGCCTTTTTCACCATGAAAGAGAATTGTAAAAGGTTTACTCTTTATTGAGAGAAGATTATGCAAAGATTATTTTTTTGCATTAAAAGAATAATTATGGTGGAATTCTAAGAAGAGTCTTAGAAGTAGACGTAGGAAAAATGTTGTATATCGAACTAATATAAATTGGTTTGTGTTTTCTCTTTCCTATCCTCTTTAAATTATTATTCAATTGTTTGATTGTTTTATGTTAAGCAATTTCTTTATCCTTGTGTATATTAGTTGTTGTTAAATTGAGTTTACTTTAAAATTTGTTGTTAAATTTTGCATATGCCTAATTCACTCCCCTCTAGGATGCCATTAGGGATTAACAAATAGTATCATAATGGGTTTATTAAGCTAGCATTTCAAATAAAATTTTATAGAAAAGATCATAACGCGCATATTTCGGAAAATTATCATCATCATTTAACCGGAGGGATAAAATAATAGTGGAACATCTTTCTTTGATGGTAATGATTACTCTATTAAAAACTTAGGATGACATTTTTTCTTAAAGAACAAAAGTGTTGATCTGTGGAAAATAATTTCAAATAGAAGAATGAAAACCTTAAGATGTGAAATTAATTTTCTTAAATAGTAGGGCCGTATATGTCTTATTTTGTACATTCAGAAGAAATGAATTTAATAGGATTTCTATGTATGACAAGACTCGTGAAATTTGACAAACTTTGAAAATTTGCATATGAGAGAACAAATAAAGTAAAGGAGAGTAAAATAAGTATGTTAATACACTAATACGAATTGTTTAAAGTGAAGCATGATAAAAGCATATCTAACATGTACATTAGATATATTGATATTATTAATGCTTTTAAAGGTGTCAGAAAGACCAATACTAATATTGATAGAAAATTTCTTAGGTCACTTCTGAAGACATAGGAACTTAAAATGATAACCATACAAGAAGCTAGGGATCTAACAACACTACCATTGAAAGAACTTATATCTTTGAGTTCTTGTCTTATGTTTTTACAAGCCATGATATAAGACAAAAACCTAAAAAAATTCTAAAATAACTTGTAATACGTCAATCATCTGAATCATCTCCCAAATTACTATCAATGTAACAATTAATATCAAGAAAAAAATTAAGAGAAAAGTAGAGATTGAATTTTGTAGTATTATTCAAATAACTAAGAAGGTGCTTTAATGTTTTCTAATGAATAGGATAGTGCTTAAATTAGCATAATTGTTGACGCTAAATGTAGTATCTAGCATTTTAATTATGATATACTATAATTCTATTAATTGTCAATATTAAACATCATATGAACTGAGATCAACCAAGTTTTTAGAAAGAGTAGGAGATACTGCTATTAGAGTGAGACAACTATTAGAATCTACCATTCCAACTTTGTTTAGTATGTTAGACATATATTTGGTTTAAGATAATAAAAAGAACTTATTGCGATCGAATTATCTTAATTCCAAGAAAATATTGCAAGTTTCCAAATACTTAAAAAGAAATTCCTTTTATAAATCATAAATCACTATGCAAACTAAATCATACAAAGAACTACTAATAATAATATATGTATGTAAATAAGAATATAGATAATAATATTATTGTTTTGTCTATTGATAAAGAGAGAAGAATTTGTTTATGATGAAACAGATTGTTGTTGATGAAGGAAAATCATGCCTTAAATGCTTGTTTTAAACTATATAATTACTTTATGAATAAATTAGGCTTTATCCCATCCACATAACCGGTTGATTGAGTTATATAAATGGTCTCCTTTAAGTGACCGTGGAGAAAGGCATCACATATGTCGACTTGCTTAATCAGCCAACGGTGCATGTTGGCAATAACAATGATTGTTTGAATAGTAGTAGCCCTAATAACAGGAAAAAAATTTCTTTATAATTTACCCCTCTTATTGTGTAAAACCTTTAGCTTCCATGCTTACTTTATACCTGTCAATTGTGCCATCTTATTTCCTTTTGATTGTGTAGACCCACTTATTTGAATCATCACTAGCATTCAAAGGTTGGGGAACCAAATCCTAAGTGTTATTGGATAATAATGCAATAATCTCCTCTGTTATGTCCTATTCCCATTCAATATATTTACTAGCTTGATAAAAAGTGTTTGATTCTTATTCAAGAAAATTTGGTTTTGATTTGGCTTTGAAAAAAAATGTGTTTTCCATGTTTGGACATGGTACTTAGTCTTAAAGTCATGTGATGAGTTTTAGTGGTAGTCAGATTGATAGTATTACAATTAGTAGAATATTTTATTAGGTAAACTACAAGATTTAAACTTTTTTGTATATCAGTTAATGCAAGGGAATTAGTTTGAAGCGATCGTGATGTAATTGGTAAGAGTGAATCACATTGTGGTAATTGAATTGAAGTATAAGAAAGTTGAGTACTTGATATGGAATATTTAGGTAAGATTGATTAGAAAATAATTGTGGAGTGGTAAAATGAGAGGCACTTGGAGAAGGAGATTGAGTTTGGGTAGGAAATACCTTGATGCGAGAGTCTTGTGTCTTTTTTACAATTATATTTGTACGAGATGCACATAATTTAACTAAGATTTTTTTTTAAAAATTGCCTATCAACTTAAACTTTCTCATTATCAATATAAAAAAAATCACAATGATTTAGACACTTTCCTAAAACACACACACACACACACACAAATAT
>JANZLD010000236.1:72679277-72690028 GCA_026413575.1 Erythroxylum carthagenense
TCTCCCTCTATCGTTTCTATCATTCCGCCTCCAATATTGTCGTCTGTCGTCGGGCCGACCAGTCTTATGCTCGTTGTCTCGATCGGCATTGTGCTCGCGCTTTACAAATCGACCCAACCTTCCCTTCTGAATTAGGAACTCGATTTCTCTCTTCAATTGCCGGCAATCTTCCGTGTCATGGCCGATGTCTTTGTTGAAACGACAATATAAATTGGGGTTCCTATCGCTGGAGGGAGTCTTCATCTTCTCGGGTTCCCAGATAGTTTCCCCTTCTACTCTCATGGCCGCCAATACTTCTGCATATTGCCTATTAAGCGGGGTGAACTCCTATCGATACCGCTGTTGATCTGTCGGTTTTCTCCAGTTCGACTGACCTTTCTGTCGCTTGTGCGATCCATTCGTTTTGTCATTTGGCGAACGATCATCCATTCTACGCTTTGTATTTTTCAGCACTTCTTCGAGTTGAATGTACTTATCCGCTCTACTTCTTATCTCCTGAACAGATCGGGGCTGATCGAGGGCTAATGATTTCTTGAACTCCTCATCCCTCGTGTTGTTCATCAGTGCTGCCAACATGGATGAGCAGGTGAGGTCGGGGACTTCAACTGCTTCACTATTGAAACGAGTAATGAATTCCCGTAGGCTCTCGTTCCTCCCTTGCGTTAATTGCATCACTTCCAAGGCCGTCTTTTGCGGCCGCTTACTTGTGGCAAACTGGTTGAGGAACAACAGTCTGAAGTCCTCAAAGCACATGATACAGCTCGGAGGTAAGCTATTAAACCATCGTCGAGCTCCCTCTTGAAAGACTGTACAGAAAGCTTTGCACTGAATGGCGTCTGGCACGCAGTGCAGATTCATCATCGACTGGAAGTGTTGTAGGTAGTCCAGAGGATCGGTCTTTCCAGTGTATTTTTTGGGCGTTGGTATTTTGGTACCAGGTACCGGGAGGCTATCCAAGATTGTCGGGGTAAAGGGAGAGCTGTACTGTGCTGTTGGGCGATCCGGACGGAAGCTCATTGCCGCATTGATCCGATCGTCCACCACTTTTTCTAGGGCTTCGGCGGGTTGGCGGCCGGTTGTCATACTGGTCTACCTTACAGACGGCTGCTGTTGTGCCGGCTGAGACTGTAAAATCTGGCGAATTACCAGATCAGCCGCTTCCTCAATCTGTTTCTGGGTGAGGGAGGTGTGCATAGGCATAGGAGGATCTGCTTTTGATTGGTGCTGGAGATTCGGACGCATATTGATTCCAGCATTATCCTCCAAGGCAGCACTTTGTTCTTCCTGTTCCAAGTTTGGAAGTTGCTGTTGGTCATTCGGGTCCGAAGATTGCGTGCGGGAGAGATGATGAGCCGGCGGCAGGGTTGCAGGTAGTTGCAAAACCATCCGTTGTAATGCCAGAGCCGCGACAGCGACTACATCAGGATTAGCTGCCACCGCCTGACTGATCTGCATGTTTCTAGACGTGGTGCCCTGATGTCGGGCCCCACGGTGAGCGCCAATTGGTTATTCCGGATTCTGGCGGGACTGAACGTTGCCGTTTGGATCCATGTGATTGATGGCTTCTCGTGGGAGCTTCAGTGCTAAAGTTCCTGCAAAACAAAGAAGGCACGTCGGGGGTTGTTTCCCGATAAGCCCCTCCGACGCTCAAGTCAGGTTTTTGGTGAAGGTAGGTTTGCTGTAATCAGAGGAAACTAGGGTTGTGATTGCGTACCTCTATCATGATGAAATCATACCTTATATATGGGATGAGTGCTAGGGTTAATTCTTTACGTAGACTTCTACTTTTGCATGGAAGGTTTTCTCCTGCTAATGGGCCATGGATGTGCGGGCCAGTAGTGGATGTGAGGCCCATTTTTGAGAGATAGACCGATCGGCCCGTGGACTACTGCGATTGGGTTTGAGCCCAATTTGGCCAGCCCAACCAAATTTTAATTAATTATATTTAATATATCTAATTAATTATATTTGCATTAACTATATATAAAACTAATATAACATTATAATGAGTTTTAAACTAATAAGATATATACATGAACAAAAGAGTAAGAACTGAAGTTAGTAGTGCATCCAGAGAAGCCATATTAAAGATTCCACCTAAGTTTCATGTCGATAGAAAGAGAATAAAGAAGATTTTTAGCACTTAAGGATGCTATAATCCAATTAACTATCATGACAGCTACTTGATAGTTCCCCTCCTTACGATTAGTATATAATTGAGTGTTACGTTCCTTCCAAAGAAAGTATATAGAAGTAGTGAAGGCAACTTTAACAAGAATAGCATTAGGCCTTCCATATTGAGAGTTCCTGATGGCCCAATTAAGAGATAGTTCCCAAGAATAATAATAGCCATGAATAGATATCAGGTGCAAAATTATACTTTAGACTACTTTATAGTAACTGAAGAGAAAAAATAAATGACGCTGATCGTCAGTTGCCATTTTACAAAAGACGCAAATTGTATCAGTAGTATCATGTCGTCTATTCTTAGTCCCAAATCTGTTCTTAATCTTAAGCTAAGAAAGAAAAGAGGCTTTCAGGTAGATAGAATTCTGCCATAAAAGAGTAAACTAAGGGACCTCCCTTAGACCCCTAACGAGTAGCTGATGACAAGATTTATTAAAGAATGTACCAATCGGATCAATATACCAACTTACATAATGATCTTCCAATACATTAACCTGTTAGGGTAGGGATTGGACCAGATTTTCAAAACCTTAGAAACTCCCACGCCAATGACCCTTACAAAGCAAAGATGAGACCTTTAGATTGACAGGAATTTAGTTTCTCAAGTGCTAAATTTGTGTGTCGCAGATAAGTGGACTCGAGTTAACCTAGTTATCATGCCAAAGCTAAGTTCGAGCACCATTGCTTATCTTTTGTTTGATACAAGGATAAACTAAGTCTCTCAACTTCATCATCTGGATAAGTATCCAAGAGAACTCCCTTCTACAAGGAGCTTGCCAAAAATTTAAAATTTTTATGTGAAACTAATGGATCCATTTGACCCATAATGCATTATGATCAGTGTACAACCTCCAGAGCCTCTTGCACATTAAAACTTTTTGAATGGTATAGATGGAAACAATCCCCAAACCTCCAAATTTCTTAGGAATAATAATCTCACTCTATTTAACCTTGGCATTCTGTGAGTTCTCATATTTACCAGTCCATAGGAATGCTTTTAGAATCCTGTAAACTTCCTTAAGTATAAGAAATAAATATAATAAGACAAATATAATAAGAGTAATTTGGGCAATATAAGAAAGAAACCTGTTTTTTCATGCACTCACTAGTGCCTTAATTCTTTCAAGAAGGGGGAGAGAGTCATTAAACTTTGGCTTAGAGGCAGTGATAGGAATACCTAAGTAGGAGAAAGAAGCAGATTGCACATTCAGCCCAACTAGACTCTAAACTTCAATAAGATTTCTCACATCAATAGAGAGGTATAGACAACTTTTAGTAGAGTTAAGTTTCAAACTTGACCAATTTATAAATATCTCCAATGCATGAATCGTCATGGTTATCGACTGTGAATCAGAACCACAAAGGTTCAAAAGATCATCTGCATACATAAGATGCACAAGATTGAGACTTTGACATTTGTAATGAAATTGGAAGTTCCTATTGTAAGATATCAATTTAGATGTCACTCAGAGAAAAGCCTTTCATCACAAGAGTAAACAAATAAGGTGACAAAGGATCTCCTTAACGGATTTCTTTAGCAATCTTAAAAGGCTTAGTTGGAACCCCATTCACCAAAATACTCAGGTAGGGAGTTTAAATGCATGCCATTATCCATTTTATAAATTTAGAAGGCAACTGCAAGGCTTCAAGACAAACTTGCACAAACCTTCAACTTACAGTATCAAAAGCTTTAAGGAAATTAACTTTAATTAAGGAGCTTTTGAGTTTCTTACTTGCGTTATACTCCGTCAATAGTTCATATAGAAGAAGAATGATATCCACACTATTATGTTCGGGGATGAAAGCCCCTTGGGCCACATTAATGATGCCATAAATAGCCTTCTTGAGTCGTTCAACCAAAATTTTGGAGATCACTTTATAAATAGTACTGCAATAAGAGATAGGTCGAAAATCATTCATACTCTGAGGATTACTTCTTTTCGACACGAAGCAGATGTAGTTATGATTCAATGCATGAAACATTTGGTAGGAAGAAAAGAATTCTAGCACAGCCTCAGTAAAAGGCTTACCAGTAATGTCACAAGTAAGATGAAAAAAGAGAGCAGTGAATCCACCTGGAATTGGAGCTTTAGACGATTTCAAATTGAATAATACTCTCTTAACATCATGCTCTATTATAGGAGACATCAACATATCTTTGGTACTTTGATCAATCGAACATTCAAACATCCTCCTCACATTTAAACTAGGTATAGAGCAGATATTTATCCCTATAAGATTAAGAAAATGATTACGAGCCAATTCTTGTAACTGTATCGAGTCTCAATAGCTTTGTCCTCCGTTATCTCGGAGCATAGAAATTTTGTTGTTATTCTATCAGGCTAGTAAGGAGGAGTGAAAGTACTTGGAATTAGAGTCACATACTTTAGCTAGTCCACTCAGGATTTCTATTGAAGAATAGATGTTTGAAGTTTAAGAGCTGAGGTGTACTCTTGAAGGCAAAGCACTTCTACATTCTGAGCTCTAGATTGTGAGGATCATCATAACAGGCCGTTTGTGCTAGAATACGTTTCTCTTTTAAAGATATGACGTTAATGTTTTGGCTTGACATGAAACCTTTGTTATGGACGATCAATCACAATAATCAAAGAACATAGTGGAAAATAAAATGAACACACAGATTTACGTGATTTATTAAAATATGGCTACGTCTACGGGCGGCTAGGATTTTTATTCACTGTGAATTGTTTTCGATGACATGATACACTAGGAGAATACAACATATTTATACACCCAGGAGAATACAAAAAAAATAAAATGACTTCGCCTTGGGGGCTACCGCCTCGTGGGCATGGTGTAAAGCCAAGTATATTTTATCAGGCTCCATATTTCAACAACCTTTAAGGGATACCTTCAACAATTTAAGCTTCTAAAACATCTGAAATGATTTAAAACCATCTATGTCATTACCCCAACACTGACTCACTAGATCAAAAAAAACCAGCTTTCTGGGTTAATCCATTGAAGAAATGGAAAGGTGCAGCTACTTTCCTATATTGCTCCCGCAGACGTATCAGCATATAAGAATGATCTGACAATAGATTCTCCTTAAAATGTACATAGGAATTAGAGAACTGTGTCAGCCATAAAGAGTTAACTAGACATCTATCCAACTTCTTACGGATAAGTAGACTCCCTTGCTGATTATTAGACTAAGTAAGTTATCTCCCAGTAATCTGAGGTCCACCAAGTCCATCCAACTTAAGAAATTAAACAATTCTTTGGTCAATCCTAGATTGAACTGGCAACCTCCCTCAATTTCAATAGAGTCAAGTGAGCAATTATAATCTCCCACCCAAAGCCAAGGTTGAGATATTCGAAGTTGAATATTTTCCAAGTCCCTCCAGAGTTGATTTCTTTGAAATCCAAAATTTGAAGCATACACAAGAGTCAATTCAAAAGTTCAGGTAAGACCATACAATTGACAATGGAGATGAATGAACTGAATGACATTTTCCGTCACTTGAACTCCAATCAGTTCCTTATTGAAGAGACAGATAATTCTGCCATTATAGTGATTGATGGTTGGAGATTAACTCGTAATTAGCTCAAAAAAACTTTGAATCAGTGAGGGAGAGCGGTTCTTTTATTTTGGTTTCCAAAAGGCCTATGACATAAGGCTTCCTATTTTGCACCATCTCCTTTACTAATGACTTTTTAAGAGGGTCATTAAACCCCCATAGATTCCACACAAGGACAGCCATGAATGGGAGAAGCTCCCATATACTTGGGGTTCTGTTTTCTTTTTCTCGGAGATTTGTGTTTAGCATTTTTAGGCTACACCTGGAAATCATCCTGAACTTCAGGAAAATTAAACTTTAATGGAGTGGAACGAGTTTCCATATCCTCAGTATCTATACATTCAAAGACAGTGTCATCATGTTCAAGAACACATTCAGCATCTGAATTTACCTATGGATTACTCTCTGTCATCTATAGTTGTAAAGTTGTATTGGGAGTTTTTGCATTATCCATAAGCTATAGTTAAGTTGTAACATCAGCAACAATTGCATTCTCAACAGTCCCACTGTCTCTGTGTCCTAAGTTAGTATCAACTCCTGAAATTTCCACTGTCCTACACTCTACATTAACATCGGCCACTTCTAACTTCTCCACTGACTCAATCACATCCATAGATGTGTTCTATTTTTGCTTATCAGACATATCAACCTCAATCGTAAGAGATGGGGGATGAACATCTCCTAAACTAGCTGATTTATCACCTTTAGAATTAATAGCATCTTTCGGTTCAATAGAGGGCATAGGCCCAGCAAAACGTAAGAGATGGGGGATCAACATCTCCTAAACTAGCTGATTTATCACCTTTAGAATTAATAGCATCTTCCAGTTCAACAGAGGGCATAGGCCCAACAGATTCTGCCAGATGAGTAATCTTCTTTCCACTTTAATCAGTGTCTCCATCCCTATCCGATCGCAAGAAAGAGTTAGAGGTGAGAAACGAAATAATTTCATCATACCATCCGATTTTAAAAACCTTACCCATTGGTACCCGTTGTTTGTCCATGTTACCAGGCTTCCAAGGGTAACTGATATGTATCTCAGTCTTTCCCGATTCCCCATCATCACCGAGCCTTAGGATACGTAAACTATTTGGAAGAGACACTTGTTTAGGAATTTCAGTACATAACTTGGCATAGCAAATTTGCTCCATGGAAACCATTTGAGAGTCCATACATAGGGATAACATCAACTTGTCCCCTATTAATGCCACTAATATGGTTGGTGGGCAACGCTTTGAAGCAGAAATTGGATTAGAGTACGTCACCGACCAACTAGTTAATGCTACTAACTATTTAATCAAACTACGAATGATATGAAACTAGTTGATAGCATCAGTTTGTTTATTGATGTCAATTTCCAAATCATAATTTTATGGGCCCTTAGTTACCAAATTCATCTCAGTCCAGCTTATATTGAAAGCTTTGAAGGTGAAGTGAAAAGAGAAATAGCCGGAATAATATTGATAAAGAACCCCAAACAATGGGTTGGACCATGAAGACTAGTGGCCTGGCTGCATTGTTTTATTCTCTCTTGTCCTTTTCTACTTTGTCTTTTTCTTCCTCTTCATCTAGTACTGTACAGCTAGCAAATACACATGTCTGTAGGTAGTTAGAATATTTTTTCCTTGAATCTAGGAGACTCAACAAATAGCCTTTTAGACAAAGAAGTATAAATAATGCTCTGTACATACATTACATAGTGAATATTTTTATTCCCTCGAATTACCCTACAACCTACACTTTTCTCTGCTTTTCCCTTCATGGTATCAAAAAAGCACCCCTGATTTCTACCTGCAAACCTACCAATGTCTGATACTCCTGACAACAGTGGATCTAGTGCCACAAACTTACCCACAGCAAATGGCTATGAGCCATACTCAGTCATCAATACAGAAAACCCTGGTGCTATTCTTGTCACTACACCTTTTAGTGGCAATAACTTCATTACCTGGAGCAAGTCCATGACCATTGCCTTGTGTGCCAAGGACAAGTTGTCATTCATCGATGGGACCTGCACCATGCCCACAGAAGATGCAGCATTATTAGCAAAGTGGAAGAGAGCAGACAGCATGGTAAAATCTTGGATACTCAATGCTATGATTAAAAAACTAAGTGATGCCTTTTTATCTTTCTCTACTGCTAGAGAGCTTTGGGTAGAACTATATGAGAGGTTTGGTGAAGCAAATGGCCCTTGCTATACCAAATAGAGAGGGGAATAAGCTCTCTTAAACAAGGTACTTTAACGGTGTCTGCCTACTACACTAAGTTAAAGAAATTATGGGATGATCTCTCTAGCCTAAGTCCCATTCCTATGTGTACTTGTGATGCCTTAAGGGCCATCATTGTCAAAGAAAATGCTCACAGGCATATTCAATTTTTAATGGGTCTTAATGATGAGTTTGAGCATATAGTTAATCAGATTATGCTAATGGAGCCACTACCTACTGTGAATAAAGCTTTTTCTGTGTTGCAAACGGTTGAAAGACAAAGAATGGTGAATGCTACTATAGACAGCAGTCCTAACGTGGCAATGCTAGCTAAGCAATCAAAAGGCTTGAGGAAAGGTGGCAAAAACAGCAACAATTCCAGTAAAGGGGCCTACCTCAAGAAGGAAGATAAGTATTACGAAAAATGCAAAAAGAGTGGGCATACCTTAGAGACTTGCTTCAAGATTCATAGGATTCCATACTAGTACAAGTGCACAGAGGGAAAAAGGAAAAGCTAATATGATTCAAATAGATGAAAGTCCAGCAGAAACAACACAAGAGAAAAATGAAGAAAAATTGTGGAATGCACAAATATCTCCTAGTATTGCTGATTTCATTCAACAAGAAATAGGCAAAGCAATGAAAGGCAAAACTGCAGCAGAGGTAAAATTTTCAAGATACCACAACTATGCAGGTAATGTCACTCATTCTGTGGGCATAACATACAACTACACTGACTTTTAGCTTGTTGATTTTGGTGCCTCTACACATATGATAGCAGATCTCACCCAATGCACTAGCTATACAATTAACAATTCATATGATCTAGTGACTCTCCCGAATGGGACTAAGCAAGAAGTTTCTCACATTGGCCAATCACATTTAGGGGATAGAATCTCCTTAACTGATGTTCTACATATTCCTAATTTCGTCAAGAACCTGTTGTCTGTAAATAAACTTACTACTCAGAATGAAGTTGTTGCAATTTTCATTTCTAACAAGTTGTTTTGTAGGACCTTTGGACTAATGATGTTATAGCCATTGTCAAGGCAGTAAATGGATTGTATGAGTTGAGCACAGAGGCTCTCCTAACCCCAAACAACCTAAAAGATCCTTCTCTAGAGTTCTACAAGGCTGAGAATGTTGTTTTTAGTGTTTCTGTTTCTTTTGATCTATGGCATTCTAGACTAGGGCATATATCCAAGGAAAAACTGCTGCACATTAATGAAATCAATGTTTCTATCCCTGCTAAACATGATTGTCAAGTGTGTCCTCTAGCCAAACAGCACAGAAAACCTTTCCCTAAACATGAAATACATTCAGCTAGACCTTTTGAAATCATTCATATGGACTTATGGGGACCTTACAGTGTATATACCATGGAGGGTTCACATTATTTCCTTACAATAGTGGATGATTTTACTAGAGCCACTTGGACCTTCATCCTAAGACACAAGTACCAAACCACTCAAACCATTGTGCAATTCCTTAGAAGCATTGAGAGACACAAACTGATAATAGGAAGGAGTTCATCAACCAAGAGTGCACCAAAACCTTCATAGAAATGGGAATTCATCACCAAAAGAGCACCCCTATACACCACAGCAAAATGGTGTTGTGGAAATTAAACATAAACACTTACTTCAAATCACTAGAGCTCTTCTTTTTAAGGAAAAATTACCTAAGGGATCCTAGGGAGAGGCCTTATTAACAGCTACATACTTGCTTAATCGAATCCCAATTAAAACCCTAGGTTGGATAAGCCCATTTGAGAGACTGCATAACAAAAAGCCTGACTATGAACACCTAAAGACCTTCGGTTGCCTTTGTTTTGCCTTGGACAAGACTCCAAATAGCACCAAACTAGATCCTAGGTCAAAAAGATGTATCTTCCTTGGGTATTTGCCTGATTACAAAGCCTATAGAGTTATGGATCTAGCTACCAAGACAATATTTGTGTCAAGGGATGTAGTATTCTATGAAAGTGTTTTTCCTTTTGCAGAAAAGGTTACAAACCCTACACAAAAGCCAAAACCTCTATTCATAAGTTCCCTAACCAATACAAACACAGAATACCCTATATAGATGCCTACCATGACAACCATACAACCCAGTGACTTATATGACAACAATCTAGAAGAAAGCTCCTACACACCTGGAAATGACTCACCAAACAACTCATCAGACCACACCACATTACCTACAGTTCCAACATAGAGAAAGAGCAACAGAACCCACATACCTCCCAAATACCTGCAATATTATGTCCTCCAGCTTCAGCAAATCCATCCATTTACTCCCTCGAGAATAATGTAGCATTACAAGTTTGTTGTCCTATAGGAACAATTGAAGACAGTTTGAGAGAATTGCACATCAAACACAACAATGCATACAGTAATTTCATAGGTAATATGTCTGGAATTTTTGAGCCTTTATCCTATGAGTCTACAAGAAAGGATGGAAAATGGGTGGAATCCATGAATGAGCAGCTGTCAGCATTAGAAAGAAACAAAACTTGGATACTAACAGATCTACCTAAAGGAAAGAAGGCTATAGCCTCGAAGGGTGTATAAAGTCAAGCACAATCCAGATGGTACCCTAGACAAGCTGAAATCTAGACTTGTGGCAAAGGGATTTAGCCAATGGGAAGGTGTTGATTATTCTGAGGTTTTCTCTCCTGTGGCAAAGGTTGTGACCATAAGAATGTTCTTGGCCATTGCTGCCTCCAAATAATGGCCAATACATCAATGCGACATCAATGATGCCTTTTTGCATGGCTACCTAGAAGAGGAACTATATATGTTACCCCCTCAAG
>JANZLD010000236.1:72739414-72752182 GCA_026413575.1 Erythroxylum carthagenense
ATAGAAGAAGCTTATAACGTCTTAAAATATCGTTCTTCTTGTCTCAAAGCTACCATAACCCATCTTTAAATATGCTCTCTTCTTAGTTCTTTTGCTTAATTCTTAGAGACAGTTCCTACTCTGTCCTTTGGAGTGCATCGAAGCTGGTGGAGAAGGTATTAACCTAAGGTCAGATTTCATTGTCCTGCTGCACCATAGATGGGGGATTTCTTACTTAGGATAGTGATTTTTATGACGCCTTGTTTTTTCAAATAAGTTGTTCCAATTTAATTATTTCTACTATTTTCTATAACATCAAGGACTAAAATTTGTGTTGATGAAGAGGGACACTAGAGAAAATTAATTTGCATATGTTTCCTTGCCATTAATTAATATTTCTGCTTAGCATAATGACAAATAATTTATGAAATATCTCTTAACATTATAATAATTAGGATTGACAAATTAATTTGAATTTAGATTGAGTAAATATGCAAAAACTTTTAATTAATGAAATTTTAATTCTAAGAGTGTATACTCAAATTGAAACTGATTCAAACCTTTTTCTTTTGTTCCATAAATATCCATTAAAAATAGTATAATTTGACGGTTGATTGAATCAGTTTCAATTTGAGTATATATATATACAATTTTCAATTATATGCATCAATTTGGGTGCCAATGTACAGTTTAATAAGATTATCCCATGCGTCCTCTCATAAACAAAAGTACATGTATTATGCATATCTTGATTTTGGTTTGAAGTCCTTTTTCCATAAAATAGGTCATAAGCATATAAGCTTATGGCCTTGTTTGGTTGTTGGTTGATCAGCCAAAAATTAGCTAATTGACCCAAATCAACTGGTTAACTTTATAAAAATACTAATTGGGTTGTTTGGTAAATAGCTGGTTGAGTTGGCTGATTCAACCCAACCAACTGATTTTAAACAAGCTCCTGTATAGGAGCACTTTGTCCCAATCAGTTGATAACTTTTTTCTAATATCCATTTTGCCCTTGTCAATTTAGGCCCTATTTGGCAAATAGCTGATTGCATTAGCTGTTAGCTGATAGCTGATTTTCTCAGCTGATTTGACAAACGAATTGCATTAACTGTTTGTTAGAGATATTTGATAAAATTAGATGTTTAGTACTAGCTGTTTATGGGTAAAATGACTTATAAGGATATGACTTTTAAAAAAATATAAAGGTATGAATATTATATAAGGGTATGACTCTCACGTCTTATTCCTTGTTTCTCCAAACTCTTCTGGACTTCTCTCACTATCTCACCGTCTCATTTTCTCTCACCATCTCACCGTTTCTTTCCTTGCTCTCGTTTTCTTTCAAAGGTTACAGTTTTTAAAAGTCATACCCTTATATTTTTTTAAAGTCATATCCTTATAAGTTATTTTACACGTAAATAGCTAATACTAAATATCTAATTTTATCAACCATCTCTAATAAACAGCTAATGTAATCCGCTGGTCAAATCAACTGAGAGAATCAGCTATCAGCTAACAGCTGATAGGATCAGTTAACGACTAATGCAATCAACTGTTTGCCAAACAGGGCCTATGTCCACAAGACCTTCCATTTTGATTGACCCATGGACTTGATTTAGCAATTATCATTTCCAAGTAAGGAAAACAAACATTCACCTAATTAGATGCGCTTCTTCTCGTATAAACTAACGAAATAAATAGAATAAAATAAACTTTTGAATTGATAAATATGACAAATATTTACAGTGAGATCTTATAAAATTAATGTTTAATTTTATCATTGGATCATTATTTAAATCGGATAAATAACTATTATTGATACTTATCCATTACAACTTTTATCTTTTACCTTATATATATTTACAGTGAAATCTTTTTAAATAGATGTTTAATCTAACTATTGAGTTATGTTAAAGATTAATAAATAAAAATTGTACTGTCAATGCTCTTTCATTATAATTTCTTTTTCTTTGTTTGATTGCCCACATGATAGTGTTGGATGGGGATAGATCTTCTGTTCCACCTATGCTGTAGGGGCACAGCATAGGTGGAACAGAAGATTTCAAGCCGTTGGATGAACGTTCGGTTAGGTGTGGAATGTATGTTGTAACACATGGCTAAAGAGCGCACCTGTTACCATCAATTGCATCGCTGTTTTATTTTAGTTGACGTCCCTTTCCATGTATCAGATATTTGGTTTCTGATCATTGCATATTCGCCCATCGTGTTGTATCGTGGTTCCATCCTCTGCTTTGGTCCTTCTCCGCTGCTGTGACACATCTGTTATTGCATCTGTAGCAGGTTGAACATGGGTCACCCGACTGGAGGTTGAAGACAAATTGTTAATTTTTTAAAAAAATTTTAATTAATTAAATAATAATTAATTAAGTTAATGTTTTGGTTTTGTACTAGGTGAATAAAGCAATTAACCTAATTTTTGTGATTTTAATTATAACAATATTCTTTGGAATTAATATTTTGTGAACATTAATTATTTTTAATTTGTATGTCTAATGTAATAATAACTATACATTTAAAATTGTATGTTTAATATTTATATTAAATTAGACATGCAAGATTAAATAAAGTGATTTTATGCACATTAAGGTTGTTTATTTTTTAAATAATTATTTGCAGACATTATATATGTAGTTAATTGAAAATTGTATGTATAAATTTATGAACATTATCCATTCAAAAGCATGTTAAAAAATTTGTGTATGATTATTTGATTTATTTGCATTATTAATTATTTGATACAATATTTATTTTTAATTACGATTAAAGTAAAGTGAGGTAATTAATATAATTTTAATTAATTAAGGAGTAGCCACAACATCTTCAATTAATTAAAATAATATATTTAAGTTTATGGATCACTATAAACATTAGTTGTAGTTAATCATATATATATATAATAAAATTTTCCCACATGAATTTTTGTTATATGTATATGATTAATTATGATAAAATATTACATAATATTTCTTGACTTACCCACAGGAATTAAGAAAAGGAACATAATTTGATAGTTTTATCAAATGGATCTAACTGAGTAGAATTTTAGCTCACAGACATATTTAGGTCACTAGATTCCTGAATTCATACATGATTTATATTGGTAAAACATAACAAATTTTGGCCTCATATTTTTGGTTAATATGCATGTATGTTTAATAATTTTGGCAGTTATTTTACCTGCGAATATCTCTAAAGTCATGTGTGACATTTCCAAATTAAAGGGTAACAATTATAAGGTATGGAAAGAGAGAGTGCTTCTTTATTTGGGCTGGATGGATATAACTTATGCTATAAGGAAAGACGAACCACCTACTATCACTGAAACTAGCACTTCAGATGCAATTAGTCTTTATGACAAATGGGAGCGATCCAATCGTCTCTCTGTAATGTTCATAAAGAGTAAGATATATGCTGGTATTCGTGGTTCCGTTGAACAACATACTAAGGTGAAAGACCTTTTAAAGGCCATTGATAAATGATTTGCTACATCTGATAAGGCTCTTGCTAGTACCTTAATAATGTAATTGTCATCTATAAGGCTCACTGGGATAAAAGGTATATGTGATCATATCATGCGCATGAGGGACGTAGCGGCTCAGCTAGAAGCTTTAGAAGTGAAAATGTCAGAATCTTTCCTGGTTCATTTTATTCTAATCACTCTGCCCCAACAATATGGCCCTTTTAAAATTTCTTACAATTAATATACAGAAAGATAGATGGTCAATTAATGAGCTATTGATCATGTGTGCTCAAGAAGAAGGGAGATTGGCTATGGAAGAGTGTGAAAAAGTGCACTTGACTATACAGGTAAAGAAAAAGAAGGATGAGGGCAAAAAATAAGGGAAAAGGCAAGATTCCTCCTCATTCGGAGTTAAAGAAAGCATCAAAGTGTTTCTTCTGCAAAAAGAGGGGACACATGAAGAAAGAATGCTTAAAATTTAAGAATTGGATCGAAATGAAAGGTACTCACCTTTCATTTGTTTGTTATGAATCTAATATGGTTAGTGTTAATCATAACACATGGTGGATTGATTCTGGTTCAACAATCTGTGTTTCAATTACCTTGTAAGGTATGCACAACCTAATGAAACCAATGAGAAGTGAACACTACATCTATTTAGGAGGCATGACGAGTTCACATATGGAAGCCATTGGTACTTGCAGTTTGACGTTAAGCAGTGGTTTTATTTTACATCTAGAAAATACCTTTTATATACCAAGTTTTTTTCGAAATTTAATTTCTATTTCAAGACTTATATTGTTGGGTTTTACCTTTAATTTTACAGATTCTAGTTTTCAATTATCTAATAAATCCAAAGTTCATGGATATGTTGTTTTGATTAACGATCTTTATTCTCTTAAATTACAAAATGAGATTGCTTATACTTCAATGCATATTACTATTGGGATAAAACGATATAGTGTGAATGAGGATTACTCTATGTTCTGGCATTGGAGATTAGGACACATCTCCATTGAGAGACTTAAGAAATTGGTAAATGAAGTACTTAGAACTTTGAAATTTTTTGATTATGAGATCTGTCGATTACGTTAAAGGTAAGCAAATTAATAAGTCTAAAAGAGGTGTAAAGAGGAGCACAAATCTATTAAAAATCATACATACGGATATTTTTGTCAAGACATTGACGCAAATAGTCCGAAATACTTTATCACCTTCATAGATGATTATTCACGATATATGTATCTTTACTTACTTCATTCTAAGGACGAAGCTTTGGATGCCTTTAAAGTTTTTAAGGCTGAAGTAGAAAATCAATGTGGAAAACAAATGAAGATTGTAAGATCAGATAGAGGTGGAGAATACTATGATAGATATACAGAGAATGGACAAGCACCTGGTCCATTCACTAAGTTTCTTTAAGAATATGAGATTGTTGCCTAATACACTATATCTGGTTCTCCGGATCATAATGGTGTGGTAGAAAGAAGAAACCAAACATTAATGGATATGGTGAGAAGTCTGTGGAGTAATGTAAAACTCCCTGATTTCTTATGGACTGAAGCACTAAAGACGGTTGTGTATATATTAAACCGAGTTTCAACTAAGGCTATCTGAAAGACACCTTTTGAATTATTTAAGGGTTGGAAACCAAGTTTGAGACATACACACATTTGGGAATGCCCTTCTAAAGTGAGAATTTATAATCCACAAGAAAAGAAGCTAGACCCGAGAACCATAAGTGGTCATTTCATTGGATATGCGGATAATCCAAGGGGTATGGATTCTATTATCCATCTCATGACAGCACTAGGATTGTGGAATCAAGAAATACAAAATTTCTTAAAAATAACTTGATCAGTGGGAGTGATCAATTTCGAGATGTTATTTCAGAAAAGGAACGTCAAGAAATTCATCCCACTGGCTCAAGTGATAGATTGATTATCATTCACACCCCTCAAGCATCAATGTGTGTTAGACAACCAATTGTTGAAATTCCAGAAGCAATTGATAATGATTCAATAGATCAAGATGTTGATATGGAACAATAAGAAAGTGTTGATCAACCAATTGAACTACATGCTCCTGAGGAGAATGTTAAAACAACATTAAGGAGATCTATTAGAGTAAGGAAATCAAGTATCTCTAATGATTATATTTTGAATCTACAAGAATCGGAATCGAACTTTAACATCAGAGCCGAACATGATCCTGAAACATTTTCGTAAGCCATAAGTTCTAAAGAATCAAACTTATGGTACAATGCCACGAAAGATGAGATGAACTCTATAGCATGTAATCGAGTCTGAGATCTCATTGCATTACCTAATGGTGTAAAACCCATTGGGTGTAAATTGGTCTTTAAAACAAAGAAAGACTCACAAGGCAACATTGAGTGACATAAAGCAAGACTTATTGCTAAAAGATTTACTCAAAAAAAAGGAATCAATTATATAGAGACATTTTCTCCTGTGTCAAAGAAAGATTCTCTTCAAGTAATTATGGCATTAGTAGCATATTTTGACTTTAAGTTACATCAAATGGATGTAAAAACGACATTCTTCAATGGTGAACTAAAGGAAGATGCTTACATGAAACAACTAGAAGGATTCTCCTTTAGTGATGGTGAGCATTTGGTCTACAAGCTCAATAAATCTATATATGGCTTAAAACAAGCATCTCGTCAGTAGTATTAAAATTTTTATGAAGTCATCACTTCATTTAGTTTTAAAGAGAACCCCATGGATCAGTGTATATACCAGAAGGTTAGTGGGAGCAAGATTTGCTATCTTGTGCTATATGTGGATGATAGTTTGCTTGCAACCAATAATAAGGGTTTACTATATGAGGTAAAACAATTTCTCTCAAAGAATTTTAATATGAGAGATATGGGTGAGACATCTTATGTCATTGACATTAAGATCCTTAGAGAAAGATCTGGAGGTATTTTAGGATTGTCTCAAGAGACCTATATCAACAAAATTTTAGAGAGATTTTGGATGAAAGATTGTGCATCGAGTGTAGCACCCATAGTGACAGGTGATAAATTCAATTTGAATCAATGCCTAAAAAGAGAGTTCGAATGGAAACACATGAAGAACATTCCATATACTTCATCTATTGGAAGCTTAATGCATGCTCAAGTCTATACAAGACTGGACATTGCATTCGAGGTTAGAATGTTAGGAAGATATCATAGTAATCCAGGTATTGATCACTAGAAGGTTGCAAAGAAAGTGATGAGATATCTTCAAGGAACGAAGGATTACATGCTTATGTATAGATGGACTGAAAATCTAGAAGTAGTTGGGTACTTCGGTTCAGACTTCGATGGATGCATTGATTCAAAAAAATCAACCTTAGGTTATATTTTCTTGTTAGCTAGTGGAGTTATATCTTGGAGAAGTGTCAAGCAAATCTTGACTGCTACTTCTATTATAGAAGCTGAGTTCGTATCGTGTTTTGAGGCCAGCTCGCATGGTGTATGATTGAAGAGTTTTATATCTGGGCTTAAAGTTATGAACTCTATTTCTAACCTGTGAAAGTTATACTGTGACAACTCAGTTGCGATTTTTATAGCTAAAAATAACAAGAGTGGAAGTTGAAGTAAGCATATCGATATTAAGTATTTAGTCATAATAGAACGTGTTAAGGAAAAGAAAGTGGTTATTGAGCACATTAGCACTTAGTTGATGATTGTGAATCCTTTGACTAAAGGTATTCCAACAAGCAGTTTAAGGATCATATTGTACAATGGGACTAGGTTTTGTGATAATGTCATTGAATGTACATTATTTTAAATAAAACTCTTATTTAATGTGATGTTTCTCATATGATTTGTGCACCTATAGATATTCATTTTGTTATACTGAGAATCTTCATTAAGTTTGGACCTAGAACAAACATATGGTTTATTCATTAAGTTGCAGAACTGTATGTAGAGATGTAATACATGGAAGATATTACTCGTTATAAGAGGACTTATTATCATGATTCATATATTTTCTTTCTTTATAAAGTCAATGTTGAATTATATGGATCAAGTGGGAGAATGTTGGAATAATCTTATGGTCTATATGATTCATAACCATCACAATATTTCCGAAATGTTGTGATGGTCTGTTGTTGTCCGTTGTCTCTGTAATGGGCAGAGCAATATACTGATAGTTATGGGTTATTTTTGGGTCCCTAACTTTCTGTTTTCATTTTTAAAAAAAGTTTGCACCATTAACTTGGGAGTTTGAAGAGGATAGAACATTAAAAAACACTTCATTTTTGACAGTGAGATTTAATCAGTGAAAAAAGCTATTTTTCGGGTAGCAATGACTGGAGATAGTTGTTTTGATTATGCTTCTGCCTACTTTGGAGATATATATATAGGAATTTGTATGTGATACATGAAATGAATGTAAATGATTTAAACTAACAATACATATACCACAATTATAAATATAGAGAGCCAAATACATATAGTTAATCTGGTCCTAGACCATAATGGACCCCCCTTTTTTTTTCCTCTCACCATGAGTTTTGAGAAAAAAATTCGAAGCTGAATCATATTGATATGGCAAATTGAAGACGTCAATACGTAGAGTACCGTCCGTGGCCGGCTGCAGTAGCCCTCGAACCTCGACACTGTGCAATCTCGTAGTAAATACATAGCAAATAGAAAGACAACTCTAAAGACACACATCTGTGATTACACTATGAATTCTCCCTTTTCTTGTCCTCGTTTCGGAAAAATTAATGTCGAATATTAAATCCTAATGCCAGATCATTCTGTTGAACTTTCCTCGTGCTTAACAATTATTCTTGTATCATGTTCTGCCGTCGTATCCAACTCTATATAATCCTAAACTAGCTTGACGTATTCCGTACTATTTGAGAAGAAACTACTAATCGAAGACTTGTCTAGTCAGTTCTTGACGATGTTTCACCACGTCTCGATCTTCTTCTTGCTAGTGATTTTCATGGTCACAGCAGCAACCATGAAAGGGGTTCATGCCGTGTACTACAGTGTCGCCAATAGTGCTCCTGGCACGATTGGTGGGAATCGCTTTGAAGCAGAAATTGGGGAGGATTACGCCTTAGACCAACTAGTGCATGCTAAAGATTTCACATTGACGCTCTTCCATCAAAGCGGGAAGGATGATCGAAAAGTCGTTGATAGCATCAGCTTGTTTGTTGAGGTCAGTGACGTTGCAGTTCTCTCTATAAAATACACAGCCGATTATAATTACGAGATTCAAGTCAGTGCAACTTATATAGGGAACTACAGTGGTAATATTAAAAATGAAACTTCCGGACTAATATATCATGCAATCGCATCTATATGGCAATGGAATGGTAATGGCCAAGCTCCCCGAGGATTGGTTACAGGGATTGCTGATTTTGTGAGGTTAAGGTCTGGTTATGCAGATAGTAATTGGGTGCAACCAGGGGAGGGTGACAGATGGGACCAAGGTTATGATGTCACTGCTAGGTTTCTGGACTATTGCGATCGTTCAAGTGGTGGTAGGTTTGTTGCTAAGCTTAACAGGAATATGAAATATGGATATTCAGACCACTTCTTTTTCCAATTACTTGGAAAGAGTGTTGACCAGCTTTGGAGTGAGTACAAAAGTGCCAATGGGAAATTTTAAGAACACTAATATATCAAGGTTCAGTAGTCTCAGCGCTTGTTCTTAATGGTATTAATACGTCATAAATCAATTTGATATCTTGCACTGTAATAAATTTTTATACTATCAGCTCTCTTTTTCCTGTTATACATCCTAAATCAATGTGATATGACGATATCTTGCTGTGTAATAATTTTTATACTTCAATCTCTAGCTTTTGTTAACTAATAAAAATTAGTGTTATTCATTATGGAACATGAAGTTAAAAATTAATTAATATGTAATCTAATTGAAAAATAAAAATTACTCCTAAATGAAAAACTATAGCATTAAAAATATTAATATTGTTAAATATAAAATTATCCATTAAAATGTAGAAACAAGTTGAAATGAGACATTGAAAATATTGGAATTTAATTTACAAAAAATTATTAAATTTTTGTTTAATTCTCCCTATTATAAAATTTATGTTTTGTTTTGAAAATAATTAAAATGACATAATAAATAATACAAATTTAGAATCAATTGTTTTAAAAAGAATTATATTGTTATTATCAATAATATTTTTTAAGTTTTATTTGTAATATAAAGCTTCGAATTTAAATTAACTAAATGATCACATTTTACAAATGAAGCACATGCTCTAAAGAATATAATCATACATTAATTAAATATCAGTATATAGAGCCATAAATATTTCTTTAAAAACGACACATGTGACCATTTCTTTGTAGAGTGAAAATCCGAAGGATGCAGTAGTTTCACAAACTCTATGATTTGAGTACAGTTATTTCTAGTATAATTAAAAACTAGAAAAATTAAATGCGCAGAAGTAACTTAATATCGAAATTTGTTAATGCAGTTCGACACATCTTGTCTACGTCTACAAAACCCTCACTTAGCTTAATTACTTTCACTTATGATACAACAATAATTTTACTCAAGGCATTACAGAGCGGACTCACATAACCCTTGACATTATCTCTTGTCCTCACTACCTGTGAAAATAAATTATACCTAATAGTATGACCGCTTCGCACTAATCTTAACAGAGGATTTTTTTCAACAATTTTTAACAATAAAGATAATAAACGAACAATTCAAGTGACTAAAATAATAACGAATATAAACAAATACACTTGAAATAAGAAAAACATCTTTAATTAATTCAGGTCCTTCAATGACAAATCGAAAAGTTGTTTACCTAGAAACATAAACATTTTTCTTACAAAGCGTTGCAAACACTAGAGCTGTAAAATTCATGACGACTATTGAAATTTTTTGCACACAAATATCACTATTGACAGCCACAAAAAACGTACCTAATCAACACTCAATCCACTCATCAAATATCATACTATCGACCAAGAATAGCAGCTGCAACTTTTGGAATTTTCTAACCACAACTCACAATTAGCAACCACAAAATTAACACCTCACGAACAACAAGAAAGCCGTCAAAATTCACGCACACATCAACAAAACTCAAATGCAAAAATCAATACTTTCAACCTTTTTCACAGCCCACTGTTATAGTCGGAGAATATCCAACAAAAGTCACACACAAAAAGCAAAGCCAAATCATGCAAACATCAATAGACAACTGCCACAACTCATAGAACTCCTAATCAACAACGAAGACATTTGAAAAAGGTAACTATAATTAAGGATTTTTCTCACTCATGAATTACCCAAAATAAACGTTCGAAACAGAGGAAAAATGCAGCTGCCAACTCATGCATGATGAATGATTCGCTGTATGGGAATTCCATGTATGGGAACTTCCTCTAACATTCACATGATTCGCTGTAAGTACAAGTAATGCACATGGACGAACTATTTAGGACTTTATGAGTATAGAATTTTGTATAAAAAGAATACGTTTTGGCAATTATGAGGAGATGCCTCTTGCCTGCGGAGGTCCAACAACTCTTTAGGCCTTATAACTTCAAATTTTTACAAGAATAACAGTTTTCTTCTGTGATAATAAATCTGAGAAGAATTACAACACAGAAAGAATAATCCAATCAATACAAACACTTCCGTAATTTTATTTAAAACAGTAAGAACTTTAATTCTCAAACAAATAAAAGGTAATGCAGAGATGTTAAATACAAGAAAAAAAAAAGAATATTAGTCATTGTTTGATTTTGGATAATAAAGAGAAAACTGAAAATTCTTCTAGCATAAACCTACCGTCCGACTATACTTCATCTAGATTTGACTACTTGCTTAAATTAAATAAAATGAAATCAATCAAATCAATTGGGATGATAAGACTTTTTTATCGATATATATTGTTTCCTATCAATTACCTCCTTAAATAATCAAGAGGTTAATAGAAAATGACGGGGAAAAGACACGATTCTAATGTCTTGACAAATAAAACTTGTATGCAAAATCTTCAAAGCACCTACTTAGATAGTTATATGGAAGAAATTAATCTGGTTTAATAAAATGTGCCTGAAGTTTCATTCATCTTGTGGCTAGTGATTAAACAAAGACTCAACACAATAGATAAGCTCAGACACGATACCATTAGCAACACCATATGCAAGTTTTGCAGCCTAGTCTCAGAATCTCTGGACCATTTATTCTTAAATGCTATTTTTCCAATAGATAATCGAATTAAGCATTCTCTTTTTACTAAATTAGATGCATAGAAAATAACTGGGAAAAGATATTAGAATGGGCTGAGCAAATTTTACTTAAACATAAAAGAGATTTAAAGTTTAAACTTGTTTTAAAAGGTGGAATCTATATGATATGAAGGGAAAGGAACATAATAATTTTTAAAAATGAAGTACAAAAATTCACGACTTATGTTAAAAGACATCTAACTAATGAAAAAGAGCATTAACAAAATCCATTCTTAGATTATTATGGATATGGCTACCAGCTAGAATATTTCTCCACCTTAAGTGTTAAACTTGATGGATACGAAGCTCTTTTGTTCATATCTATCTAGCCATTGTACACTCATTTAGACCATGAGAATTGTGAATTATAGATCTTCAGTCTAACCTTCTAACACTTTTTTCTTATATTCTTTTGAGTTGCTTTTAACCCAAGTTATAGGTTTCGTATCCACAAAACGGTATGAAATTATGTTTAAAAGTACCGGTCGTCGGTACTTGCAATTTTGTATAGTACTGACCGATATCGGAAACTTTAAAAAATTAAAGAAACTATTTAGTAAAATTTTCTTGTTTTTTTCAAATCTTCTGGCCTCCTGTCTCTCTTACCCCTTTTTCAAAGTTTTTTAATTATTTATTTACTTATTTAGTTCAACTTTTATTTTGATTTGAAATATGTGAAGATTAAGGTTAATAAAAATAAATAAATTGTTGTTATTTTAAAATCTCATTATTATGATTTTTGAAGACATAGTTGATATATAATTATAAAGTATACAGTATAATATACTAATAGATTATTTTATAATTTTAAAAAAATCATAGACTATTTTATAAATTTAAAAAATTATTTAAAACGGTATTGGTATTAATCGATGCTGATATCGGTATAATACTGTACCAAAACTCAATATGATAATAATACCACTATGGTATTTGTGAGATTGTTTTAAACCAGATTGTTTTAAACCTTTGCACTTACTTTCTGCTTTTGCTGCTATATCTTGCTTCCCTTCTAAAACTTTCGAAATTATTTTATTTTCATAGT
>JANZLD010000236.1:72793699-72809806 GCA_026413575.1 Erythroxylum carthagenense
AACATTTCACATTCACAAACTATTTACACTTCAATGTCAAAACACTCAATCCCTCGGACCTTCGGTCCGAGATTTCAAACATAATCATTCACATATATCCATCACTATTCTCCACAAAATTTCAAGTATAGAACATTTAACAATCAAAGATTGAAGAACCAACTAGGTTACTCACCTGTAACTTCCGAGCTACTGTCTGGAAGTCCCAGCAATGTCCGTGGAATGTCGTTCTAACGGTGCCTTTATAACAGTCAAATAATCATTCATTACTAAATGCACAATCAAAATAATTCAATGATACACATGTCTTAAGTAAAAGGTGTACGATGCATATTCGTGACATTCCCGGCACTATTTCACAATTTCCTCTTTCTTATGCCAAAACCTAGCTTTTCACCCAATTGATCAAATATGACTCATTTGGTTTCAATATCATATCGTGGAAACTCCACAAGTTTGTTTCTAAAATTCAGTTCAATTTACCATATCATACACACTGGGATTTTCCCTAGAAAAACTTCAAAACCATAATTGCTAGATACTAGATCAATTTCACCCATTGTAGACTCCAAAAGCATTTCATTTATTTCAGAAGTCTCCAAATTATCATGAAACAATTCTTGGGTTGAAATAGAACCTATTCTCAACTTTCATTCAATATTAGAGATCTTACTAATTGAATTCAAACTTTCTTTCTTCACCTCAATTGTAGACCTCTTTCTCTAGTTTATAACGAATCAAAAATCACTTCAATTGGAGGTCTACATCCTTAGTTATGACCCAAAAACTAAATCACATCAGTCCAGAAAAATCAGCCTCGCCACGGTCAAAGGGCACTCGCCGCGACGACTAACCGCTCGTCGCGACGAGGAATTACGGGCTCGTCGCGATGTCTAAACATGCTCGTCGCGATGAGTAATTAACCGTTCGTCGCGACGAGGCCTTCACACACGTCGCGACGTGCGGGTTCCTGTTCGCCTTCTCCGACCATTTTTCCACAACTTTCTCTCTAAAATCAGCCATAACTCAAAACTCAACTACCACATCTTTCACATTTAAACCCATAAATGCATTTAACTAACAAATAAACAACATAAAAGCCATTTACTTACCAAATCAAGCTTCCTCTCTTCAAACACCCGAAAATTTCTCTAACCCTTTCACCTCTCTCTAACACCCACGGTAAGCTCTTAAACTCTCACAAATCATCATCCTCTCAAGGGTTTAAGCTTGGCTTTGCACAAGGAGAAGAAGCAAACAAACAAGAAGAGTCTTGTAAAGTGGATGGGAACAAGGATCAACAATGGAAGAAGAAGAAGACAAGCCCTAAGATGGAGGAAATCAATTTTCTGCCAACTAGATTTCGGTAACTTCCAAAAGGAAAAGTCTAAAACTTAGGGCATTTAGGTTAATCAAATGTGCCTTCATCAATAGAAACATGCCACTTGTCTTTTTCCTCAAAATACGTTTAGATTTCTTTCTCTTTCCAAATTTATTTCTAGTCCCCGTTGTCCTCAAATTCCAATGGTTCCACATTTTTATTCCTTAAAATTCAAATGTTAATTTTTCCCATTACCATTGGACAGTTATTCCAGTACTATAAAATCAATCAGTCCGTCACTCAAAAAATTTTTGGTCCAGACATTTACTCTCAAAATTTTCAGAAAAATTTCTAAGAGTCACTAACAATTGATAACCACTCCTAAAGCATTCCAATTCAGATTTTCAAACACAATTTTCCCAGAATTCACAAAACACATCATATTCACAAATAAATGCCAGGAATGGTCATGAATGCATGTACATATAAGTGCATGTGCAAAATGTCTCATTCCTCTAAAATTAGAGGCCAAATGTATGTACATATCAAATTATGTAATATAAACTACTAGCTTGTCCTAATTGACCAATTTACCCTTCCCATCGGTGATGGGATGTTACATGGGACGAAAGGGCTGGAAATTCGTAAGTTTCTGTGGAAGTTCGCTGCGGCAATGTCGAATTTTTCTACACCAAACATGCTTCGGTATTTTGAGCATAACTTTTTCTGTAGTTATCAAAAAGGAGTGATTTTTAATTTAGAGTAAACTAGAGACATAGATATACAAGTTTCTTGAAGTAATAAAGTTTTAATTCAGTCTCTAAAAACCTAAATTTTTCAATGGAAGTTGAGTATAGAATATTATTTTGGTATAAGGGCAGTCCCAAAATGTTTGGAGTATAATTTTTATATTAATCAACCAAATTGAATGATTTAGGTGTCATGAAAAACTTACGACAAGGGGGAACATGTTTCTAGAAGAAAGTGTTTTCAAATTTCTTCATTTACCCGATCATAACAATCATGGAAAAATTGACTTGAAAGTCTGAATTTTCAAAAGGGTTATAGTTCAATTTTAGCATATTTTGATTATTAAAGTTTTATTAATTTTTATTGAATTTGGATTGAATGAGAAATTGTTGTGCTTAGGAAATCAAGAAAACCTTACCCAAGAGCAAGAGGAAAGGCAATCTTGAGTTAGATTTTTCAAGCGAAATTAGGTGGGTAATGTATTTATAGTTATTGTGTGGGCAAATTCTTGCCTATGTGTGTATATGTTAATTTGCTTAAACTTGATTCTCTTGATATTGAAATCATTATGAATGTTTGAAATGCATTGTGATTTATGAATTGTGATCGAATTATGCTATTGAAACATGTCATGGCATTTTGTATGAATGAAAAGATGAGAAAGCATGAAAGTATGAGCATATGATAAAATGAATATGTGCTTTTGTTTAGGTGAGAATGGAACCATGATGTTCGTTATATGCATGTTGACAGGAGCCTTCTCCCGACTGCCCGCTTGTGGTATATGAGCTCCTAACATAGACTCATTCTGTTCATCGTGTAAACTTCAGTTTCTCCATTCTGTTTCCATGGAACCCTCAAGCTATTTGTTTATGCATTGCATCTTTAAATTGTCAAGCATGATGTATTGGTGTGTTATGCATAATGGTTAAAGCCTATGTTATGAGTTATGTGATAACTTGCTTAATTATGAGCTTTTGAGCTAATTTGAGAATGCCTAAATTGTTAGATACATATATATATATACATATGATTGAATTTGTGGCAAATTACCGATGGCTATAAATATATTAGCCACTAAGCTGTGTAGCTCAACCCATTATTTTCCCTCCTCAGGTGCAGAACAAGATGACAGTTGATCCTTGTAAGGCATCAAAAACTCCAAGATACCTAGAGACTATTATACTAAGTTAGTGACTCTTTTGGATACCTTTATAGGCATATCAACATTGAGCATCATTTTGTATTTGTATTAAGCTTTGATATGTATGGTGTTATGTAAGTAAAGTTTATTCAAACTCTTTGGATTTAGTAATGAAATGAAGAATTGAAGTTTCTTTTTTGTATGATTATGTTTAACTTGTGGTTAAGTTTGGATGGTTAAATTTGAATGTCTGTGTTTGTTTAAAATGTTTGAATGTTAGAGTTTGGGTTTCAGATTCTGAGGGTTTCGCCGTGGTGAAGTCAGAGGTTTGCCACGGCAAACCTTTTCAAAGGCAACTTCGCCGTGGCGTATTTGGCCTGAAGGGGTTGTTAGATTACTCACAGGTGATCACTGCGATGAACCTGCCATGTTACACGCTGCCACTACTCTTTGCTATTTGAATCCTTTTGACCCTCCTCTCACGTGATCCTTACCTGATGACCCTGAGCGATCACCTCGGGATAGGGAACGGGACTCGGGTCCAACTTTATTTGGAATAAGAGCAAGAGTTAGACTCTAGAAATACGGGGTAATGAAGATCACGTTTTATGATTTTGAATGTTGGGCTCCAGAAATGAGATCCAACATTGTTTGGTATCAGAGCTTGGGCTTTTCCTAGGCTTAGAATGCATAGTAGGATGAATTATTATGCTTGTGATTAATTGTTGCACTATGAATTGATTGATTGCATTAAGTGACATGCATATCATGCATACATGTAGGAATTAAGAATAAAATGAATTATAAGCTAATTGTTAGTGTTTTCATTGAAGGAGTAAGATGCCACCTCGTAAAAGGAAATAAGGAGTTTTGCAAGGATCCGTCGCACCTGACTCTCCACTAAGGGAGGACAGTACTGATGAGTCAATAACCCTATAAAATGTTGAGGCTTTTGTAGGGTATGGTAGCGGGCCCTCTCGGTCACTAGTGCAAGAGTCGCCTGGTACATAAGAGCAAGTGCCTCCACTAGATCCGAGGATGTTCCAAGCCTTTGCTCAAACATTTGTCCAGGCCATGGGTCAGATGTCACAGATTTCTGCTCCAGCCCCAGCTAAGAAAGGGAAATAGTTTGATAAGCTGAGGAAATATGAGACAGTGGACTTTTATGGGACCACTGATTCAGAAAAAGTTGAGATCTGGCTGAGAAAGACAGAAAGAGTATTGGAGTAGATGGACTGTAAAGATGATGAGAAGGTTGTGAATGCTGCTAGCTTGCTTCAAAGAGATGCCCTACATTGGTGGGAGAGTGTGCCGGAAAGTCAGATGAGACCGCCAGTGCTCACATGGAAAGATTTCTTAGTAATATATAAATAGAAGTACCTGTCTGAAGTGTACATTCAACAGAAGCAGAAAAAGTTTCTAAGTCTCACCTAGAGGGAAATGACAGTGAGCGAATATGAGCATTGGTTTTCACAGCTATCCCAATATGTAGCAGAGATGGTGATGAGTGAGGCAGTTAAGTGCCGTAGGTTCGAATCGGGGTTGCATCTAGCTATCAGTGAGAAACTAGTGGTACAAAATTTTTGTGATTTTCAATAGCTGGTTGAAGCGGCACTAAGAGTGGAGAACATTGAGAACATAAAGAGTGCCGTGAACAAGAAGAGAAAGAGGAGAGAATAGTTCAAGAGGGGAGGTGGTACTTCTATGCTCGAGAGGAGTGCCAGGACTTTCCCTGTGTAGTCTGAGGAGAGTAGTAGTGGTGCAAGTAGACCTAGACCTATGAGGACTTCTACTATTTCTCATCGAGCCTCAACAGCAAGAGGTAGTAGAAGGGGAATGATACAGGCTGATTGGAGCTTGTTTCAAATGTAGAGAGGAAGGGCACACGTCTAGAGAGTGTCCGAGGTTTGCAAAAAGAGAGGAAACTCATATGCAAGCTTCAAGGAGAACTGAGACAGTGGGGCATAAGACTGTAACTAAATAGGCAGTTCTGATGTAATTAAGAGAGTGAATCTTCCAGGGAGAACAAGGGGGTAAGCACCAGCTAGGGTGTTTGCAATGACACGAGAAGATGCAAAGACCACTACAAAAGTTATGACTGGTACGGTTAAATTATTTGATACTAATGTTGTTGTTTTGATTAATCCAGGTTCTACCCATTTGTTTGTGTCATCAAGTAGAACTGTGCATGGTACAGAAATGAGCCCATTGGATACTCCTTTAATGGTTAGTACTCCAATTGGTCAGTATATTATGATTAGTCAAGTTTATAAAGACTGTGAGATATGTACTGGAGGAGAACAATTAGTTATGGATCTAATGCCATTTAAGATAGGAGGATTATATGTGATTTTGGGCATAGGCACATTAGAGAAGTATAATGCTAATTTGGATTGCAAACGAAAGATAATAGAGATTAAGGTGGATGACGGAAGAAAGGCGGTGTTTGTGGGAGATAGAAAGTCAAGCCGACCTAGAGTTGTTTCAGCTCTGTTAGCAGAAAAATGATGAGGAAAGGGTGTGAAGCATTTTTGGCCTATGTGGTAGACAGGAAGGCAGATGGAGGAAAGTTAGAAGAAATTTTCGTGGTCATGAAATTCCCAGATGTTTTTCTCGAGGAATTACCAGGATTACCACCACTTAGGAAAATTGATTTTCCCATTGAACTTCTTCTAGGTACCGCATCGATCTCAATTTTGCCTTATCGAATGGCTTCAGTGGAATTGAAAGAGCTTAAGGAGCAATTGGAAGTTTTTTGGGTTTAGCTAGGTATTACAAGAGATTTGTGGAGGGCTTTTCCATAATAGCAACTCTACTTTTCAAATTGACAAGGAAGAATTAGAAGTTTGTGTGGACAGAGGAGTGCCGGAGCAGTTTTAAGGAATTGAAGAATAGGCTTACAACTGTGCCGATTTTGACTTTGCTTTCGGGTACTAATGGATATACAATATATAGTGATGCCTCAAGGAAGGGATTAGGCTGTGTATTGATGCATAAAGATAAGGTGATTGCTTATACTTCTAAGAAATTGAAAGCCTATGAGATGAATTATCCTACACATGATTTGGAGTTAGTTGCCATAATTTTTGCATTGAAAATATGGAGACATTAGTTGTATGGAGTCACTACCAAAGTGTTTACAGACCATAAGAACCTTAAGTATCTGATGAGACAAAAGGAGTTGAATTTGAGACAGAGAACATGGTTAGAGCTACTTAAAGATTATGATTTGATGATAGATTATCACCCAGGAAAAGCTAATGTAGTAGCAGACGCACTGAGTAAGAAATCCACTATGACACATATGGAGACAGTGTATTTTCCTTTATTGAAGGAATTGGCCAAACTTAGAATGACATTGAAGCAAGAAAAATTTGGGTGTATATTGACGAACTTTAGAGTAAGGCCAATGTTGAATGAAAAGATTAAGGAATTGTAGGAACAGGATGAGTATTTGAGCAGACTCAGAGAAGAGATTAAGAATGGCAAACCTTCTGAAATCGAGGTAAGTGAGGATGGATTGATGGTGGTAGGTAACAGATTATATATTTCTGATATGTTATAGTTGAAGGAAGAAATTCAGAAATTCTTGATGACGCCCACAATGCGCCTTATGCTATACACCTAAGTAGCATAAGGATGTATAGAGATTTGAAAGAGCACTTTTGGTGAGGAATGAAGAAGGATGTTATAGAGTATACTAAAAGGTGCTTAGTGTGTCAGCAAATCAAGACTGAACATCAGGCAAGCTTAAACCTTTGCCCATTCTGGAATGGAAGTGGGAAAAGATTACGATGGATTTCTTGATGCGATTGCCAAGAACCAACAAGAAACATGATGCGATATGGGTGATTGTCGATAGGCTAACCAAGTTAGCACATTTCTTGCCAATTAAGCAGACAGATTCTTTAAATGCTTTAGCCAAGAAATATGTAGATGAAATAATTAGACTACATAAAATTCCAAGCTCTATAGTTTTAGATAGAGATCCCAGGTTCACCTTCAAGTTTTGGGAAAACTTACAAGAGGCTTTGGGAACTGAGTTACATTTTAGTACAGCTTTCTATCTACAAATTGATGGACAATCGAAGAGGACAATATGGATTTTGGAATCAATGTTGAGAGCTTATGTCATGGATTTCAAAGGCTCATAGGATGATCATTTTCATTTAATTGAGTTTACTTACAATAATTCCCATCATTTAGGAATTCAAATGGTACCTTATGAAGCTTTGTATGGTAGGAGGTGCAAAACCCCTATTTGTTGAGATAAAGAAGGTGAAAGGAGACTTGTTGGACCTAAGTTGGTAGAAGTTACAGTTCATAAGATTGAATTAGTGAAACAAAGACTTAAAGCAGCTCAAGATAGAATGAAGAGCTATGCAGATGCACATAGAAAAGAGATGGAATTTGAAGTTGGAGACAAAGTGTTTCTTAGAGCTTCTCCATAGAAAGGGGTTTTGAGATTTGGTAAGAAAAGTAAGCTTAGTTCTAGATATATAGGCCCTTATGAAGTCATTGAAAAAATTAGGCCTTTGGCCTATAAGTTAGCTTTGCCACCGGAATTGTCTAAGATTCACAATGCCTTCCATGTATTGATCTTGAGAAGGTATCGATCCAATTCTTCGCACATAGTTCAACCTTTAGACGTTCAGTTAAGGGAAGATTTGATTTATAAGGAGCAATCAGTGGAGATCCTATATTCGAAGGAAAAGGTTTTGAGAAACAAGATTGTGAAGCTGGTTAAAGTCTTATGGAAGAACCATTCGAGGATGAAATTCTTTTAGGAGGGGATAATTGTTGAACCCCGAAAATTTTTCAATTATTATCAACTTATTTGTTTAATTAATTATTTATGTTTTGTTTGTTGTTTATTTATTTATTTTTAGAATTGGGTCATTAAATTTAATAAGCATGAATAGAGATTAGAATTTGATGGAAAGATTAGAATTAAGTTAGAATTACTATAGTGTTTAAAAACATTAAAGGAGTTAGAGACATAAAAGACAAAGAAGGGGCAAAATGGGAAGGACAAGGTAAATGAAGGATAAAATGGGGAATGACTATTTAAATTGACTTAAATTAGAAGAAAAGAGAAGAAGCATCGTGGGTGTGAGAAGAAAAGAGGAAGAAGAGAAAATCAAGCTAGGGTTTTGGGGATCTTGAAGAGTTTGAAGCTAAACAAGTAAGTATAAGCGTTAACCTTTCTTGGTTATTGGATGAACCATATTTAATGATAGTTAGAAGTGAAAATGAAGTTGAATGTATGCAGGAAGTGTTGATGAATGGTATATGAAAATGTCTTAATGTTTTGGGGTTAATGATTAAAGATAGATCATGATGTATTTGTCAATGATTTTGGGTTGAAATGAAGTTGGAAATGAAATAGAAAAGATGATTTTCGTATAGGATGTGTTAGGTGTAAGATGTTGGCTGGAAATTCATAAGTTTCTAAAGAAATTTATCGCGACAAACGTTGAAATTTCCTACACCAAACATACTTCGGTATTTTAAGCATAACTTTTTCTGTAGTTATCCAAATGAAGTGATTTTTAATTTGGAGTAAACTAGAGACATAGATCTACAAGTTGTTTGAAGAAATCAAGTTTTATTTGATCTCTAAAAACCTCAATGTTTGGATGAAAGTTAAGTATAGGATATGACTAGGCTCAACTTTATTCTTCAAACACTCGCTTCATTCTTCTTTATTGTTAGGAGAAGAATCTTCTTTATCTGTCTTTTTAGCTTCCACCTAATTGCCTTGCTTTAACTTGACATGACACTTTTTCTTTGTATTTCTAAATTTATCACACTAATAATTCTTCAATGTTTTATGCCTAGAGTTAGAAGTATTGAATGAATTTTTGGTAATTTTAAATCTAATTTCTTTCCTTTTGTATTGAAACTCTTCTTTTTCTCAACTATAAGAACATTTTCGTTGTCAGTATCTCCAATTTGATCATTCACAAATAATCCACCCATTTGCATAGCTAATGATTCTTAAGAAGATCTCTTCTGAACCTGAAAAATAACGTTGTAATTTTGATGAGTTTATGAAACTCAGTGAGTGAACTATCATCGATGTGCTCATTCCAGTCAGAACACAAAGTCAAGTATTTAACTAACTTCAAGAAGTTTAACACATCATTCATTATCAAATCTCACATCACATTTTGTCATATTTCATTAAATACAAGTACAACACATATACAATCATTTCATAACACTATTTCAGAACAATCCATTAATTCATCTCAATCATTCATATGATAAGTGTAAAGTTATATATATGCAAATGCACACATGACTCCATTTTTATTTACTTTATTATGACCTAGCGCCTATTTAATGTCCGCTATCCGTTGTAAATACTGGGCTCATTTCATTTACTATCTTGTATCCGTTATGGATGCCAAACCCATTATTAACTGAGCTTGTGGCTCTTTGTACATAATTCCTGAGCTTAAAATTCTTTTTCACGTTAGTCACTCCGGTCACAACTCCTTTATCTAATCAGATCACAACTCCTTTATCTAATCATACATATCGATGTAATGGAATGCATCAATTTATATAATATGCTATCAATACTTTTCATTCAATGTGTTCCTGTCATTTATTACATTTTTTGAACTTGAGTCTAGCATTCAACACTCAGTTGAGTACACATTCCATATGACACATACAATTTGAAAACACTTCCATATATAGTCCCAAGTATTAAACTCCTCAGACCAACAATGTCTGGAATCATAGCAATCATATAAGCAACCGTTCAATAACTAAAAGTTAACTAAAAGAAATTCAATCATAGTGAGAAACATCTAGGTTAACTCACAGTACACTTATTGCCTTGATGATCTGATAATGTCTGGATGCTAGCGATCGACTTTTGTGTCTAAAATTATGTAATACACATATAGTTCACATACTACTAAGTTGTTCAATCAAGTCAATATTCAGTCATGCATATGTATATGTGTCATGTTCAATGTATGCTCAATTGATTTTCTGAGCATGTATCCTTATTCACAGATCTTGATCATTCAAACATCATAACTTGTATATAACTAGTTACAATTAGGTTTATACCTTAAGTGAACATGATTACTATAAATTCATCATTCATACATTTACTAACGCTTTTCTAGCAATATATTCACACAATTTTCTCAATTCTCATTCATTTATACCTAATACACATTACTCATTGGCTTATATTTGCACTCATAAGAACACCTTTATACTTTTAACAACTCAAACTTTCCAAATTTAAACACATTGATATCAAGACAATCTACTCCTTGAGTATAACATCAATTAACAACCTAAACTATCAAACCCTTAACCAATTAATCAAGCAACTATCTAAGTTTATTTCAAGCCCCAATCAAATCCGAATGCACCAAAGTAAAATGACTTATCCTCATGTGGTTCAATAATTACACAAAGCAAAAAACTTTTCATTTCAAAGCATTGCCCACGACCGTATTAGTCTATTAATTATATCTCAATTATACCTTAATTATACTTCAATTCTTCGTCAATTTCATCTCTAATTCTAACTTAAAATCATTCAATTGGTAGTTCATAAACTATTGATCTTTCATGCATACAAAAACAAAATAGAAACTTTCATTCTCTTAATCTCATCATATACGTACTCCTAGTTTTTATTCTAGCACACTTCATAATCAACATCATATGTAATCCATCCTAATTCAATCATCATAAACTTTCTATTACAATATGCCACAAAGCTTAATACTTTACTTACTTGTTTAGCTCAAGTTCTACCTTAATTCATCAAGTCTACTTTGCCTTATAAGCATGTAAACCCATCTCAAGTACAAGGTGATAATGGACAGAACTTAGGTAAAAGTTAAAAGCTATGAGGAAGAAGTGAGTTCTTGGTGCTGAGAGGGAGGAGAAGAAGAAAGAAGACAACAAATGCAGAGATAAAACAATCTTTAATAATAGTTCAATTCATTAGATGCAAAGTGTCATTACTCTACAATAACACTTGTCACATGTGCATGCAAGCCACCTGTCCTCTTTATACACTGCCAAATGTCACTCAACTATTCTGCCATTTGTTACTAAATCTCTAAGCCATTTTTCACTCAATCTTTAAGCCATTTGTGACTCAATTCTACTGTCATATGTCACTTATTTCATAGGCCTAGTCATCCTAAATTTTCATGTGTCATCTTATCTTGTTACTTGATATTTTTTCTAAGCTAAAGGTACATATCAACTCATCAATCTCTCAATTGTAACAATTAAATCCAAATTACTGATTGTAATCCATTAGTTCTTGTTATTGGTAAACCAAAGCACAAGACATTGGAAATGCATATTCATTTTAGTTTCATACCCTGGAATATGCCAATTGAGTATAATTTGTCTAAGTCACAATTCATTTGTGTATGCTATTATCCTGCATATGACTGCAATCATAAAATCATGTCATAAATGTACCAAATTCATTCTATATGATGCAACTAATGAGACTCGATAATATAACACTTTAATGACCAAGTGGAGCATTTTCGTGCAAAATTAATGGTATAATGATATGCTTAAAAAGAAAGTATTGACTTTAAAAATGTATATTTCTCTTATTATTTGATTGAAAAATATTCGATTAGTCTTAGTAATGTGTACTATATATGATTTACCTCTAGAGTAGTTAGATGTCAAATTTACATTTCTTCATAAAAAACTTGAAGAAGAAATCTACATATTCTAACTACAAGGATTTGAAGAAAAAGAAAAAGAGAACTTAGATTGCAGGTTGAACAAATCTCTATATAGTGTTAAATACGCATCGAGACCCTAGTATAAGAGATTTGATTTGATCATCGTGAGCTCTTGATACAACTGACTCAAGTTAAATCCTTATGCGTATTACAAGAGATTTGGTGCTAATGATTTCATTATCTTGTTATTATATGTTGATGATATATTGGTAGCTAGGACCAATAATTAAAGAGTTGAAGGCATAGTTGTCTAGAAAATTTGACATAAAGGACTTGGGACTAACAAAAAAGATTCTAAGGATGTAAATTTACTGAAACAAAAATAATACGAATATTTGGTTTTCTCAGAAGAATTATTTTAAGAAAATCTTTTAACATGTTAATAGACAAGATTATAAGTCGATTTTTATGCCTCATCCTACTAATTTCAATTTATCTTTAAGTATGAGTCCTAGCAACAAATCAAAGATGAAAATATCTCGACTACCATTAGCAATGGATAGCTTAATGTTTGTTATGATCTATATAAGACCACACATTGCACATGTAGTGGGATTGGTTAGTTGATATATGGAATATCTTGGTAAAGAACACTAGAGTAATATGAAAAGAATCTTGAGATATATTAAGGGAACTTCTACATTATGTTTTGGAGGATCAGATTTTATTGTTAGAAGCTATATGGATTTAGATAATGCAGGTAATCTTGATTTATGCAAGTCTACCATAGGTTATATGCTAACCTTGTTGAAGGAGTTGTAAGTTGGGTCTCAAAATTGCAATCTCTTATGGCTACTTCTATGATGAAGACAGAATACATTGCAACTACATAAGCTAGCAAAGAGACAATTTGGTTACAAATATTAGCGGAGGAGTTCAAATACAGACCAGAGAAGATTGCTATATTTTGTGATAGCGAGAGTGCTTTGCACTTGACAAAGAATCTATCTTTTGATTTAAGGACAAAATACATATGAGTTCAATATCACTTTGTTAGAGAAAAAGTGGAAGAAGGAAGTATAGATATTGATAAAAAATTTATCCTAAAGACAATCTGACAGGTAGGCTAACAAATTGATCAATATTAATTAATTCATATGGTGTTAATCCTCTATCGCCTATTAGAAATGTAAAAAGTATCAGTAAGAGTAAAGGTAACTTTAAGTGGAAGAAATATTGGTGGTAAAATCATCTTTTCTTTTTATTTAAGATCATTAAAGCTTAGCATAGCTATAACACAACCAAGAAAAGCTATGAGATAGCTTTTATTTACAACTTTTAAAGTATGAAGATGGAATTGTGTAGAAACACAAATCAATGCTTTAATTGTTCTATACACACACACATATGGTAGCTTTATATATTTTATCTATCCTGTTTTTAAATTTGACATTTTACCATTTCTATTCTCTTTATCCTATTGTAAACAAAAATAAAGAAATAGTAGTGTATTAGAGAGATTGAGATAAATTTATCCTAAATAAATTTGTCTTGAGTTAATTCTTTTCTTTCTTTATTTTCACATTTCAATTTAATTATAGTTTAGGTACTTTAAATATCAAGCTTCTATGAAATATGTCCTCGCTTTTGCTTTAAGATATATAGTTGATTTTATTATCAGAATTGCAATTCTGATAATAAATCTGAATTAATTTAATCTCAATATCAGAGTTGCAATTGTGGTTATCTTACTTTAGATTATCAAGTACTGATAATTTGCAGATATCAGGGCAACTGTAAGGAGTAATCTGGTATGCATAAACTATTCGAAGAATTAACCATTTATGGGGACGGCAGGGTTAGGAGATTTGGAGATTCAGGTCGGCAATGACAAATCCCTATCAAATGTACTCAAAAAGAAAGAAGAAACAAAAGATAAGACAAGATGATGAAAAACGGCACTTGATAACTAACTGTCAAATGTCTTACAAATTAAGCAGCTAGAAATGGTCACAACTCACAGCTTGGAGGCATCCAAATATTTCTATATATATATATACCTAAGAGCAATAATACATTTCCTGTTCGTATTAAGCCACTTGTACCAATATATAGAAACATCCGAGTGACAATAATTAGTTTGAATGTTTCACTTTGTCCTTTTTCTCACCTTGCTGGTAACCACTCCATTTGCCATGCAAGGGCTCAAAGCCGTGGACTACTCCGTCACCAACAACGCCTCCACGACAGCCGGTGGAGCCCGATTCAATCAAGAGGTTGGAGATAATTACACCCTGAAAACGTTACCAGCTGCTATAGAATTTATTTGGATTGTATTCCACCAAAATAACACTGAAGACATAAAAGATGTGCAGAAAGTGAGCTTGTTTATTGATGACTCAGGCGTTGTGGCTTGTGCTGACATTATCAAAAACGAGATTCATGTTAATGCGAATTATATTGCAAAGTACACGGGAGATTTGAAGAGGGAAATTACTAGAATACTGTACCATGAAATGGCACACATATGGCAATGGTCTAACACCTGGAGGATTGATTGAAGGAATAGCAGATTTTGTGAGGTTGAAAGCAGAATATGCATTGGGTGCAACCAGGACAAGGTGATAGATGGGACCAAGGGTACGATGTCACTGCCAGGTTTTTGGACTACTGCAATGGTCTGAGAGATGGATTTGTGGCTCAACTTAACAAGAAGATGAGAAGTAGTTACAGTGCTCAGTATTTCGTTGATCTGCTCGGCAAGGGCGTGGATGAGCTCTGGAGTGATTACAAGACTATGTACGGAAATTAAGAGTGTTGGCCACTAACTGAAGACTGAAGTTTTATCTGCTTTTTATATATTCTTTAAAATAAAACTAAAATTTAAAGAATATAAAATAATTTTTAAAAATTAGAAATTAAAGTAAAAACTAAAAAGGAAACAAGTTAGGGTATTTAAACCAAGGCTTCAAGTTGGAGAACACTGCCGCCAGATTGTACTTTTATTAACTAAGGGTTTTACAAAGTAAAATATTTTAAAATAAAAAGGTTTATTTGAAGAATAGATAAATAATAATAATTAGTTTACTTAATTAATTAACAAAATAGAAAATATTTAAGTTTTAGTTTATTTGATTAATTATCAAAATATTCTTTCATTTATTACACATCAGAAAAAGGTGATTTTCTATATTGTTTTTTTTTTACTACATTCATAACGTAAAGTCTTTTTCTCAATTTAAAAAGATAAATAATACGTTACATCATTTAATCACTAAAACAAATAATACGCTTTTATAATTTTGATTAAAAACTCTTTTATTTTATGATAAAGATCATTTCGATGATATTTTAAATTTTTTCTTTGTAATTCAATTTTTGTTGGAAAATAAACTTATTTTTGTTTTATGATAAAGATTATTTTGAAGATGTTTTGAATTTTTCTTCTTCCTAATATAAAGATGTTTTGCTGAAGATTCTTAGTCTGACTTTCATGTGCAATTTGGAATGTGTGTTCTAATCTCTCAAGTCAAAATTATTAGCTCTATTTTAATCAAAATAAAAAGTAGTTATTTGGCATAAATATTCTGTTTCCATGGTAAGCATTAACCAAAATAAAATTGTTTAAGAACGTCTCTCTTGGCTTGGATTGATTCAAGTCAATCTTGATAGCCATAACTGAGTTACTTCTGCAAGGAACTGACCAAATCATGTCCAGATTCTGATAAATGAACCACTTTGAAATGGTAATCATGTCCAGATTCTGATAAATGAACCACTTTGAAATGGTCATAACTCATTATAATATGTATTAAATTCTCTATATATACCACACAACATTTGCTATGCATATACTAAGACCAACCAAGCAACCTAAAAAGTTAACCATGCCTAACCGTGTCCCTGTGCTCTCCTTGCTACTAACTCTAACAACCCTTCAAGGCCTTCATGCAGTGGACTACTCCGTTACCAACAACGCCGTAAGAACCGGCGGTGGAATCCGTTTCAATAGAGAGATTGGTAATCAATACAGCCTGCAGACACTATCGGCTGCGAGTAACTTCATATGGAAGCTATTCCAGCAAAATAACCCGAAAGACAGAAAAGCTGTGCAGAAGGTGAGCTTGTTTATCGATGACATGGATGGTGTGGCCTATGCTGTTAACAACGAGATTCACGTTAGCGCAAAT
>JANZLD010000236.1:72857206-72871347 GCA_026413575.1 Erythroxylum carthagenense
CCAGTTTATAAGCAAAAACAGGAATATAAACAATCATAATACTGATCTTATATTTCAAGTATGCATGAACAAAGACCAGAAAAAGGTCATGAGTTATTTGTTGTATACATACTTTTCTGTCATTCTCTTGATTGGCATGTCCATCTTGAGCATAAAATGCTAAAATTAAGTTCCCAACAAAAGCACCAGTATCATAACCCATCGGGCCGACAAATGCGAATTCTGAATCCAAAACCTGAGTTGAATCCTGGGTAACCATGATAGAGCTAGTATGAAGATCCCCATGTATTAAAGCCTGGGCTCTTTCACAGAACCTACAAGAATGTTAATAATGATAGATTAAGAAATAGATTAACACAAACATATTAACAAAGATAAAAATGTAGTAAAATAGAGTCCATACATAGATTTCAACTCTGCAACTTCAAGTTTTAAGGTATTATCCTCACGAATGGCCTCAGCGTCTCGGTCAAGATAAGGGGAAGTCCAACGATTGTGTTGAGACACTCTGTATGGGTCAGAGAACACAACCTGCTCGGTAAGTCTGCATAACTCCACATTGGCACAATATTCCGCAACTGCACAGAATTCGGCAGTTGCAATCATGTTAGATGCATTGCGTATAAATTGTCATCTCTATGACACAGAGGAAAAAGCATGCCACCAACCAGAATGACACAAGGAATAAAGGAAGCAGGCCATATGACATACCATCACGCTTATGCTCTGTTGTGGTACGATAAATAAGGGATGTGTAGAACAGAGTCCTTGCCATATAGTTTGACATATGTTCTGCTAGCATCGGGTACTCAATTCCAGCGACTAATCCTTTCCTGAGGATTATATGTGGGGGCTCCAAGTATCGCATGCCAGTCAAAGACATGGTACGATCAAAATGATAAACTTCAGGCACATGTTCAGGGCATAACTTGCCGTGTTTCTTGAGTGTCAAAGATTCAAAGTATGCTCTCTCCTTACTCATTGGCCACGATTCTCCTATCAAACGTACGTATGGAAGTGCCTGCAATCAAAGACAATTAATTGCTTGTTTATACCTTATAGTCAATCATAAGATGTGATTAATATAATTATTATATGCCTAATTTAAGTTTAGTTATTTTTTTAGCAAACTCAGAATAAACTAAATTTAAATAAAATCCTATGCCACTAAGATATTAGATTAATTTTTCAAATAGTTGTGAGGACTATTATTTTGAATAATATAATGGGAGTAACCAAATACATAATTAAAGTTCTGATCTTATTCAGTAGTTATGACATGTAATCAATTACTTACTTTTCTTATATTTATAATTTATTTTAAGTAGAATTGACCTTATTTTGAAAATTCGATACTAAATTAGTAAATCAAATGTCTTAGACATAGGTTAAGTTTAAGAAGAGTTATTGAAGTTAGATAAGAAAGTTGTATATCTATTATGAAATTTTGCCACTAATCTTTATTGAGGATTTGATGACAAAGTTTTGGATATATGTCAATATCATATTGATAACAAAATGTAATGACTTTTTGAGTTGACAAATATCTTATAAACTTCAATGAAAACATGTGAGATGTATGTCAACATCATGACAGCAAGATATAAGAGATTGCGTGAAGTAGAGCTAAAAGGTATACAATATTGATGGAATTATTTGACTCAATTTAATTTACTAAAAGCATAAATTTGGACTACAATTAAAGGCTTTGCTATAATTTGATAATAGTTGTAACTAGAAGGAAAAATAATCGCATGACTTTTCTTGCTTATATGTGATATGAGAGAGATCATATATATTTCTAGTTCATGTTTATGAGTATTTGATACTGAATACAAATTCAACATTACTACAATGTTCAACAAATGATAAGAAATAGATTGTTGAGTAACAGGAGTTAATCCAAATTTATACAAATAGTTTGTATATATTGGATCATAGGAAACTTATGATTAACATAAGTAACAAGATATAAAGTTGAATAACTAAGATTATCCTATTATGTCATATTGCTTAAGTCAACATGATGAGAATTATAAAGTTACATAATGTATCTTTTTTATTTGAATTGCATGAAACTTACGAAACTTGTTAAGTTGAAAAATAACTAAATCAACCTTTGGTGAAAGGATGATGATGATATTAAATTGTTAAATTAATATATGTGATGTATTGGATGGAATAACAATCATAAAAGGATGGCTCTAATATTTCATTAGAAGTACTAATGACTTTATGTGATATAGTCACATATACTAAATGATATTGATTTGAAATTGAGAGGTTAAATTGTTTAAATCTAAGTAGAAATTACACATTAAGAATGCTAAAGCACTTCGATGAGATCCATATGGTAAGTTTTAAATTTTCCAGTTATTTACGTAATGAGATTCTTTAATAAATACTTGCACAACTAATTTCCATAAGAATATGGATTTGTGTAAGGACAAATATACAGTATGAGATATTATATAATGCGATATTTTTTCTTCCACAACTATAACTAGTATAATAATTTATGCTCAACATTCTATTTAAATCAATTAATAAGATTTCATATTAGATATGAAAAGCTAAGACTTTGAAAGAGTCAAATTTAAGTGATTTTAGGATGTGATGCTTACTTGAATCATATATTGTCCAATAAGTTTAGAACTAAATTGGATAATAAAAAGTTATGAGATAGCTAAAAGTCTAGATTTAATCTTAGAAACTCATTGATCAAATTGTTTGTTTCAATGTATACTTATATTAGAATGATTCTCAAGATATGTAATATAAGTACGATAGAATTTGAAAAGTTCAAATCTCATGATAATACATCAAATTGGAACTATAGCCTTTGTTGATACATTTAATGTATAATTAGAAAGCTACGTGCAGTTGAAAATTCACTTTTATGATGAACTCAAAAAGTTTGATTTAGAGATGATTGTGAATTTATCATATCTACAAGAAGATTAATGGGAGTATTAATGTCCTCTTTAGTATGAGTATGTATAAATATATTGCTTATAGAGAAAAAAAAAGATCATATTTCAATTATTAAAAGGGTTAATCACTAAAAAACCTAAACTTTCATTAATTTTTCAATTAGCCCAAACTTTAAAAAATAGCAATAAAATACTCAAAAGTTTCTATTTGTTTCAATTATAGCCTGACGTTAGTCTTACTGTTATCTTTACTAATGTGACACTGTCATGTGTTAATGAACCCTCACTAATTAGATACGTCAACGAAATTAATAGTTTTGAGTTTGATTATTAAAATGATGTCGTTTCAAACCTGAATTTCTAATTTCCTCTCACTCACTCTCACTCTCACTCTCACACCCTAGTTCGTAATCTGTAATCTAAGTCCCTCACTTCGTTCTCATTCTCACACCCTCGTTCTCACGCAGAAAATAGATTAATAGACTGATGAAATTAGAAACCATAAAAAAAAGAAGTATCTTAATCGACTCTACACACTTAAAGGCAACAGCAAGTCCATATTTGTTAAATTGACCTGGTAACTATCAATAGGTTCCAATCACTGAAATTAAAGGAAACAATCATATCTCGAAAGCAAGAGATAAAGAGAAGTTAAAAGAGAATATTCTAAAAGAGAAGAGATTAGAGATGACTTAGTTGGTCTTTTTATTTGCCATTAGCACGTGTTATAGTATAACCATAATTCTTGATATGGCTTTTATGATTTTACAATTTGTTTTGAATGATATCGTTTAGTTACATTTGAGTACGTAAGAGTTATGGCCAGGTTACTTTTATGGTGGTTACCACTGAAACATGTTTTGCATTTTACTCATCAGATTTCGTGCAATGTTTCTGGTTTGACAGTAGCTTAACCTTTATATTTGTCAAGAATTATCCACCATTCGACTTCACATGAAATATTTTATAGTCAAATGTTCTCTTAGATTACAGGTTACAAACGATGGTGTGAGAGTGAGAGTGAGTAAAAGGAAATTAAGGATTTAGGTTTGAGAGAACAATGCTTGGGTAATTCTCTAAAAAGTGAAACGACGTCATCTTAATTCTATAATGAAATGACGTCGTTTCAATAATCAAACTTAGACTTGCTAATTTCACTGGCGTGTCTAATTAATGAGGGTCTATTGACACGTGACAGTGCCACTTCAGTAAAGACAACAGTGAGACTAACGTCATGCTAGAATTGAAACAAATTAAAACTTTGAGTATTTTGTTACTACTTTTTGAAGTTCAAGCTATAATTAAAAATTTGACAAAAGTTTATGCTTTTTTTGATAATTCACCCTTGTTAAAATTACAATCGTCTAAGAATGACTCTTATTGGATATGAAAAGAGAACCACTTAATTATGAGAATTGGAACTATAAAGATAGATACGGATGTTATTTTCCTATTTTAGTCCAAGTACATAGCTAATGTATTAAAAGTGTTTAGTATTTGAGATACCTTATACTTGTAAAGTATCAAATATATCCATTATTCTAAGTATGAGTTGACATTTGACTTCAAGGTTATAAGAATATTAACTTTAGGAGTAAATCCTAGTTAAAGTATATTTTATTAAAAAAAACTATTATTTTGGGATTTGAGATGTTTTATTATAGCATTAATTACTAATCAAGCTATAGTACATTTTTTTTTTAGTGAAAATGATTAAATGGATAAATGAGTTCTTTAATGAACTCTTTCTTATGTTGTTTAGATAGTAATATATTATAGAACATTAGATTCATTAGGCATATGAAAGGAACTAAGGTCTTATCAAAGATCCAAATATGTATTTAAGTAGTTTTTCTTAATTACAATGATAATTAAGATTAATTTTGTATAATTCTCTCAGTAAACTATTGTCTCGGTAGTAGCATTATCGTCATATATAGATATGGTATAAGATGCTTAAACAATTGGCTTAGTGCAAGTAGTAGATTATTAATTTATGTCCTACAGTCAATCAATGGGTTATAATTTAGTGACAAAATTATTTATAGGAATTCTTTATCTTATATATATTTAGATTTATGTGATAAAGTCCATAAGATAAATATAAATTGCAAATGAAATTACGATAAAATCATAATTATGATATTCATATTGCATTTATAAATTGTTCCTAGTCACTATTCTATTAAGACTAGACATTAATAGAATAAAAAATAGCACATATTATGTTTATTCCTTATAAAAGAAGTAATCAGCACACATTATGTTTATTCCTTATAAAGGAAGTAATCAGTTTCATAGATTAAAGTGTAGAGATACTTAAATAAGCATGTAGGTGCTTCTTAAAAAACAAGTTCACTGAACTGACTCTATATGAAAATTTGATTTAGAACATTATGTGTATGGCTATAGAAATTTTCATTATGAAGTGATCCTTTGACTTGAGATCTCTAAAGTTGTTCGTATAGCGATTGTTATATTTTAATCCTATTTATAACGTATTTTAGCCAAAGATAGCTCAATCGATAATTACTGGATATAACATGAACTATGTGAATAGCCTAGTGATCAATATAGGATTCATTACCCTAAAGTAATTAAAAAAAATATTAGTATTGATTTAGAAAATCCTTGGCCAAAGTGGAATGACACTTTGAAAATAATTATCAAATGTCATTAATTAAATTATTTACCAATAGTGAAGAACTAATATGATTAGAATCAAATAAATAGAAATTAATTTCAAGCTTTATATCTAATCAAAGCATTGCATGGTGAAAAAAATTACACAAAAAAAATTATACACAAAAATTGTTAAACATCAATCTTGATCTAAAATGTAAATTGTTCAACTAGGGAATTAAAGATAAATTAAAGGGGTTTAATTTATCTAATCATAAATATGATTTAAGGTTATAATTTATATTTATTGCCAACATATTTGGAATCTTATGAGCTACATACAAAAAAAAGTTGAAGAGAGAAAAGGCCTTTTAATCAAATTAAACTTGATTGTAAAGTTTAAGAAACTCCATGATTAAATATAAGATATTCAATAAATAAGCACCAATATATGATATTATGTCTTATTTAGGAATAATTGGTATTTAGTTAGAATTAATTATAATTCTAATTAAAGTTAATTGAAATTAAAATATTATTTCAATTAAATGACTAAAATATCTAGAATCTATTATAAAAAAGCCTAGACTCTAAGGAAGCTAGCACTCTTTGCTTAAATATCTCTATAATAGTTATAGAGTTCTCTCAATTTGTTCTATGGATACTGTTAGAGGTCAGACACTTATGCGACTATGGTAGTTAAGATGAGCTAGTTTCAAAAATAGTTCAAAGAAACGACAAGAAAGTGATTAAGTTTCACAACAAAGTATGAATTAAAATTTGTGTGTTATTATATTTTATGTATTAATCATGTTATAGATTTAAAGTACTCATAGCTTTCAAACAATCTGACGAAATAGTTTTGCAATTATTATATCGTATGCGAGATCGAATCCTACCTCAATTTCCCAAAAACCATGTCATCCCACTTTTCAAAATAATCTCCTCATCACAAAAAATCAAATGGATTGTCCATAGTCTAACAATTAGTAAAGAACAGTTGAATCAAGTAGATCTCGTAAACATCAATGATGAAGAATGGTATATTATAAGCAAATGAACTTTTAAGAAGGTGCATCAAAGTGGTAAGAAAAAATCACATTTCACCTAGCCTTTCCTAATATTTGAATAGGCATCGCTTACCATTATATATTTCTAATTTTCCATTTAGCTCAATTTTTTTTTCTGACACCGGACTAGTTTCCTCACCTATTCAAACTAAAGGAAACTTGAGAAGAGGGGAAAAGAAGAAAGTAACAAGGTGTTTTGTTGGAATAATTTGGTTATTTATATTTATGTTTGTTGTATCTGATTATACGCCCCTTGTGTTATGACGTTGGTTAATCTATATATTCTGCTCAACTTCAACTACCTCAAGTAGTTTTTCTATAACTATCCAACTTCCTTCTCACTTCTCACATTTTAGCTAATTGCCTACCACACACTATTCTCCTAAATTCAGTAGCATCAAGCAAAGTTTCTATAACTGCTCAACTTCCAACCCACATTAAATTTTAGTCATGTCCTAACTGCCTCCATGCACTATTATTTTTAAAGTACATGTCAATTATGTATCAATTGTCTGGACTTCTTAAATCCTAGACTTCTCATCTAATTCCTATGTCCATGAATTATCTAGCCAAATCACTTTTAGGACTTCTAGTAGTTGGGTCTTTTCATTTTTGGGAAAAATAGGCTGGATTCTTTTTAGGCTATCAATAATTGCAAATTATATTCTTGAATCCTAAGCATAAATTTGTTATATGACTCTATGTATTGTGTTACTTACAGTAGTCCTTCCCTCTGATTTCTTCGTTTATAGGAATTTTGTGCTTTCATTGTAAAGTAATAAAATTATCCTTTAACAAAAAATCAAAGATTTCATGTATTTAAAGGTGTCAAAAGTGTACTTAATATGAGTAAATGGTCCTTGTATTTTCCTTTTAACCTCCAGATATTTTGCTCTATAGAGGGGCTATCATATGAATTTGCTTCCATAAAATAAGTATGAATTGAACTTTTTCTTTTTATGTTCTTCTTCTCCAATAAATTCTTCATATTCAGATACTTTTGGTGTCAACTTATAGGAATCACATAATTTTATACCTTATAATTTTCTAGAAGTTCAATATTGAGACCTCTTTGAGCTAACTTCACTTACTCAGTCTCTAGGATTGCAATCCAATATCGAATTCTTATCTTTTTAAATAGGGTGATGAACATATCTGCATTCTTACGACTTTTCTAAGTAACTCTAGAAAATTCAGCTATACTAATTTCATGTTCAATCAGGAAAATTTTAGTACGAAATGGTCTCTCAATTTCAACCTATAAAATGATAGAATTCCTAGAAACATAGCATAATAGGAGAAGGTTGTGCCTATTAACGAATTTGGGAACAACCTAAGCTTGAAATTATTGAAATTTTCAAAATTATCCAATTCACCACACTACATAGTGAGTCTAAGAATATGCATAATAATTGATTGACCATCTTCGCAAGAAAACAAATTAAATTTAGGAGGTATATAGCCACAGGGATAAGGATTATCATTGCCAATATTCTTCAAATAAAGCTTATAGAAATTTGGAAGGCTAAGTTGCCTTAAGCCAAGCTCATACTGTTTTTAAATGACTTCTCTGATAACTTCTAATCTCATTTATAGAGGAGCAATAATAGGATTACAGTTTATAGCTGCAAGATTGCTCCCTAAACTATAATATGGTCCATTAGCTTCAACTTCCAACTAAATTTTTGTCTGCTAAGAGCTTGGGACTTGACCACTTGTTGACCATTTCTAGGATTAACGGTAGGTTCAATAGGAATGTCCTCTCTTTTATGAGGAGGAATATAACTTTCATCCATAAAAGAGAAGCTAGGAAATGACTACACTCACCAACTTAAACGCATAAATAACTAAGGTATTTTGTTGTAGTCTAATTGTTTGTAATATCTGATTGTGTGTCCCTTGTGTTGTGACACTGGTAAATCTATATAATCCTCTCAACTTGAAACATCCTCAAACAATTTTCATGTAACTACTTCCCACTCACTTCCCATGTTCTAATCAACTACCTACAAACTATTCTCCCAACTTCAATATTCTTAAGCAATTTTCTTGTAATTTACTTTTTATTTAGGCCATGTCCTACCTAATTACCTCCATTCTCTATTATTTTTAAAGTGCATGTTAATTATAATATTAATTGTCTAAACTTCTCAAATTCTAAGCTTCTCAACTAATTCTCCCATAAGTGAATTGTTTAACTAAATGACTTCCAAAATTTTTATTGTTTCAATCTTTTCACTTTTGGTACAAATAAACTTAATTCTTTTTCAGCTATCAACACCCTTCTCTCAAAGGCCAAACAGTCCGACATGGATTACAGCATAAGAAACCCATCAGTCACCCACAAATCAAATATCCAACCTAGTTTAGTCACTTACCTGCTTAACAACAAAAGAGCCAGTTGAGCCAACAACAATATAGACGAAGTTGAGATTCCCATCCCCAACTTCTTTGATCTTCAAGTCATCGAACTTGTTACCAATTTTATCAGACAAAGCCGGCGTTGATTTGATGTACTCTATCAAATTTTTCTCGTCCAATGGTCTGAACTCCGAGAACGTCATTTCGGCGGCGAGAAGCAGCAGTTACGACGGAGGATGACTAATGTGTGGAGTTCGGAAATGCGTGGACATGAACCCTGTAGGCTCGGTTTAGCTGGTATTTAAGAGCTTAGGATTGGTTCACTGAACCTGGTCTCCGTCGTATTTGTGTGGCATACGTTGTTTGAGAATCCAAGGTCAGCTTGTTTCTAAAGTCACAAATCAGAAATCGCCACTCCAGATTGATACTAATCAGATTATTATAACTATTATTAGCACTAACGTAATCATGGATCAACAGAGACTTGGACACATTTCGTATTGGTAATGGAAAGTCAAGATCAATAATTGCTTAGAATTTGTATGAATCACGTTGATCATCTACAGGATATTTGAGGCGCGCACGCCGACCTTGAATTACCAAAGAATGTAATAATGGCAAAAGTTATGAAAAAAGTCGAAAAGAAAAGAAAAAAGAAATAACGTGAAGGAAATTGCTGCAAAACGTCAAAACTCAACATCGGGCATGGATGGCACCAATTCTGATAGTTTTCTTGGATATTTTCTATTCCTCCAAGAAAATATAACTATTCGCAAGTGTTCTGTTCATTCTAACATGTTTTACTACCTAGAAAATATTTAAAAAATAATTTATATTTTATTTCAATAAAACTTGTACTATTAGCAGCATTCTTGGAGCTTTAGATCGTGCTGAATGGGTGAGTGACGATGTACATACTAGGAACTAAAATCTGAAAAGTGAAAACTTCAGCTCTATTTCACACTTTATTACTAAAATTTAATTTTCGAAAAGACTTGATGATTAAATATCTGCTATTGTGTTCACATATTCTTCGAGAGAAGTATAGTCCGTAACAGGAGTCTTAATTACATATCCGAATCAAACGTGAAAGAAAAAATATGAAAAATATGTGAAAAATATTTTATTTTAGTTTCATGAATTCAAACAAACTTTTCAAAGTCGAAACAAATGCAAATCAACCGAGGCCTTCACTAGACTCAACCCCTTAGATGTCGTTAAGGCCTTTCTATAACTTCTTAATACGTGAACCTCTGAATAGATCAGAGTATCCAAATGTTCACAATTTGCGAAGCAGTTGCAAAAGACCTTAACCTTATATATATAGTGTCTATATCGGGCATCCCCATAATATGGGTCTGGTCCATTTTCTCATTGGACTTCGGCCAACTAACTTAGATTCTTTATTGAGCTACTTTATTATCTTTATTCAGATCAAACTTGATTAGTTTAACCAATAATTTATTAAAATTGTTAATATATAATTAATTGTTGTCTATCTCATAGGAAAATATCTAACATTATTCCCCCTTAGATAATAATTAACTAATTGTTACAAAAATATGATCAAGTCAATCACTATATAGGTTGACCAAATTTTAAAAATCATTTGATCAAAAGATAATGAAAGTCCATCATTTTATCTCGTAAGGCTTTCGATACCAGAAAATATGAAATACATGTTTCATGTATGACACGGATCCAATAAAAATACACATATCTAATACATTACTAGTATGAATGAGAAAATGGTGTATGACAAACTAAGATGATATTTATTTAATCTGAAATGTATCATCTTTCCATTTGTAGGTCTGAATTCTTTTGAACTTTATATTAAACTGCACTAAAGAAATTTGTTTTCTCACATTGAATGCTATATTGCATTAGAGAAAATTTATTTTCTCTCACTGAATACTAAATTGAATTAGAGAAAACCTTTGTGAGATTAAATACTTATATCTCCCTATATCATGTCAAAATTCATGGATATACATACACATATATATGTGTCCTGAAAACATAGACTCAAGGTCAATCTATATGTATGCCTATTGAACTTTACAATTCTTAAGATCAACATAGATCTCAACACTTATAATGACAACATATAATAGCACAACTAAGTATAAATGATGATCACCTTTATTGCTAAACAACCATATTATCATAATACATCAAAACACATAAACATATAAGGAGTAAACATAATGATTTCTAACTGACAGTGTCTAAAGACTTCAATACACCCATACTATATACATGTCTCTCAAAAACAAATGGGCGAAGTCCTTTAGTTAAAGGATCAGCAAGCATCTCCTTAATCCTCAAATGCTCCACCTCAATGTCACCTTTCTGTATCAACTCCTTAAGGGTCAGATACTTGACCTCTAAATGCTTAGATCTCGTGACGTTCTTATTGTTGTTACTGGACAATACTACAAAAAGATTATCATAATACAACTGAATGGGTCTAGCAATTGAGTCAACTACAGACAACTTAGAAATCAAGTTTATGAGTCAAACCGCCTAAATAGCAGTCTCATAATACGCGACAAACTCTGCATGCATAGCCAAGGAAGTCACCAGTGTCTACTTTGACACTCTTCCATGATACTACACCATCTACTAACATAAAGATGTAACCTGAAGTGGATTATCTATCAGCCATTCAAATAACAAAATTCGTATCTGTATACCCTACGATATTTAGATTGTTGACCCCTCTGAATTTCAACATATAATCCTTAGTTCCTTTAAATATCTAAACACTTGTTTAACTACATTCCAGTGGTATATTCCTAAGTTAGCCAGATATCTACCCAATAGTCCAACAGCAAATGTAATGTCTGGTCTAATGCATACCTGGGCATACATCAGGCTACCAATCACATTAGAATAAGGCACATTCTGCATAGCCTCTCTCTCTACCTCATTCTTTGGACACTATGTCAAAGATAATCTCTCACCATAAGAGAAAGGTGCTGCAATAGGTTTACAATCAACCATATTAAACCTTTCTAATACTCACTCAATGTATGCATTCTATAAGAAACCTAAGGAGTGTTGAGATCTATCCCAATGAATCTAAATACCTAGGACAAAAGATACTTCACCAAGGTCTTTCATGTCAAAATGCTTGGCCAAAAGTTGCTTCACCTTATGCAGCGTGGCCAAGTCATTTAATGCAAGCAAAATATCATTCACATACAACAAGAGGAAGATAACTTTGCTCCCCTTGACCCTATAGTATAACCATCTCTCAACTTTATTTTCCACGAAGCCAAAAGAGGTCATAACCTCATCAAACTTAAGGTACCACTGTCTTGAAGCTTGTTTCAAACCATATATAAATTTTCTCAATTGATTCTCCAATTCAGTATTAAAGATCTTGAATTTTTCAAGAATTTCATACTTTTCTTTAAGTAAAAACACATAACTATAGGGAGAATAATCATCAATAAACATTAGAAAATATGTAGAATGACACAAGTTAGTTGTATAAGGTCTACTGATATCTATATGTATAAGATCCAATAAGCTAGATGCTCAAATTAACCCATTTTTCTTTATTTTGGTCAACTTACCTCTGCAACAGTCAGCACATTTTTTCATACCTTCAAAATCTAAAGTTAGGAGAATGTTCTCCTTTATTAATCTCTCAACTCTCTCTGTGGAAATGTGGTCTAATTTTTTATGCCATAACATATAAGACTTTTCTTTAATCAAAGCTCTCTTTCGAGTAACTTGTTTAGTAATATATGAAGAAACATACATTTCATGATGGGTAAGACACATTCTATATATCTATAAGAGAAAAAGGTAGTACTAATATGTTTTGCATTAAAGAATAACTATACAATAGAAGCATCAATGAAAAAAATGATAACCTTATTTGTGTAACACTGATATTGAGATTAGATTTCGTTAAAAAATGGTATATAAAATATGTATTGTAATACAAGGACATACCCCGTATCGAGGTTAAAACGTACATCCCCTACATACGTTACACTTTCTCCTTCTATTTATTTGGCTTTTTCCTGAATATGAACCCCTACATCATAAAGGCAACATGATTAGTTGCTCCATTGTCTAGCCACTAAGAACTAGATATAGCTATAGCAAAATTAGATTCATGAATCATATAAACGAAGGAGTTACCTGACAGCTCTTGCTTTTCCTTCTAGGCTTTACATTTCTAGTAATTGGATTTTTTATGTCCTTCTTCTTACAAAAGAAACGTCTCATATTCTTCATAGCTTGCAGACCTTTAGCAATACTAGACTGACTAGTATGCATATGTGGAGAGGATTTGGATTTTTTTATGTTTATATCTTTAAGGCTTGACCTTTCCCTTTCCTTTAGTTACAAACAATACTTTATGAAGAGCGTTCTTTAACTTTTCCTCTTCTACAACTCAACGAGCAATCAAAATATTGATGTCCTAAGCCTGATCTTGCGAATTATATGTAGTAACTAGAATACCAAACTTTAAAGGGAGTGTATTTAGAGCCTAATGCACTACTAAGGCATCAAGAATCGGAATATTCATCACCTTTAGCTTGTTCTGGAGGTAAACCATCTTGATTATGTATTCCCGCACTCCCCCTTCTCCATTGTACCTCATAGAGAACAAATCCTTGATCAAGGTACTTATCTTTGTATTAGATGAGATCTTGTACCTCTGGGAGACATTATCCAAGAATTCTTTTGCTATGTTCATGTCTGGTGATCCATTAAGCAGATGATCTAAGATGCTCAGGCTACAAATGCTGCTCTATTAGCTTTTGAGCTTGTTAACATAAGTGGAGATGGCTTATCCATCACCATGGCCATGCTAATATTTGTCAGCTCTAATAAAAACTCCACATCATGCTTCCACCTTTTAAAATTAAAACCAGTCAAGGTTTTAATGGTGACACTGTTGTTGTTGATAGAAAAGGTGATTGTAAAATGACAATATAATGATTGGCACAAATATAGGATAATAGCAATACTTAAAGTCATAAAATAATATTTACACCGAGAATCTCATCACATATGTCATGAAACACCTGTGAGCTAATTACATAACATGTAACATCCCGTTACTGTTAGCAAGGGCATTTTGGTAAATTGGGACAGACTAATAGGTTGCATTGCATTCACTGAC
>JANZLD010000236.1:72921292-72934407 GCA_026413575.1 Erythroxylum carthagenense
CCAGTTTATAAGCAAAAACAGGAATATAAACAATCATAATACTGATCTTATATTTCAAGTATGCATGAACAAAGACCTTCTATACATACTTTTCTGTCATTCTCTTGATTGGCATGTCCATCTTGAGCATAAAATGCCAAAATTAAGTTCCCAACAAAAGCACCAATATCAAAACCCATCGGACCGTAAAATGCGAACTCCGGATCTATAACCTGAGTTGAATCCTGGGTAACCATGACAGAGCCAGTATGTAGATCTCCATGTATTAAGGCCTGGGCTCTTTCACAGAACCTACAAGAATGTTGATAACGACAGATTAAGAAATAGATTAAAACAAACATAATAAAGAAAATACAAATGAAGTAGTAAAATGAGTCCATACATAGATTTCAACCCTGCAACTTCAAGTTTTAAGGTATTATCATCACGAATAGCCTCAGCATCTTGGTCAAGATAAGGGGAAGTCCAACGATTGTATTGAGACAATTTGTAAGGATCAGAGAACACAACCTGCTCGGTAAGTCTGCATAACTCCACATTGCCACAAAATTCAGCAACTGCACAGAATTCAGCAGTTGCAATAATGTTAGATGCATTGCGCATAAATTGCCATCTCTGTGACAGAGGAAAAGAGCATTCCATCAACCAGGAATGACATAAGAAATAAAGGAAGCAGACCATATGACCTACCATCACGCTTATGCTCCGTTGTGGTACGATAAATAAGGGATGTGTGGAACAGAGTCCTTGCCATATAGTTTGAGATATGTTCTGCTAGCAACGGGTACTCAATTCCAGCGATTAATCCTTTTCTGAGGATTATATGTGGGGGTTCCAAGTATCGCATGCCAATCAAAGACATGGTACCGTCATAATGATAGACTTCAGGCACATGATCAGGGCACAACTTGCCATGTACCTTGAGTGTCAAAGATTCAAAGTAGGCTCTCTCCTTACTCATTGGCCATGATTCTCCTATGCAACGTATGTATGGAATTGCCTACAATGAATCACAGACTACATCATACAACTAAACCACTGTCCCAAAATAATCTCCAAAGGTAAGAATAAGATACTTTAAACAACAGAAGACACAAGAAATCGAATGGACTGTCCAAAGCCTATCAGTTAGTAGAGAACAACTGAATCAATTACATCTACCAAGCATCAGCGATGAAGAACGGTAGATTATAAGCAAATGAATTTTTCAGGAGGAGCCTCAAGCTCGTACGAAAAATTCACCTTTTACCCTTGTTTCCTAATATCTGTGTAGGCATCGCTTACCATTACATATTTCTAATTGTTTCTTCAGCTCAACTTTTTTCCGGTTCCAGAGCAGTTTTCTCCCCTATTCAAACCAAAGGAAATTTGAGAAGAGCAAAAAAGAAGAAAGAAGCAGAGAAGAAGCGCGCAAATCAGAGAGAAGGCTTTTGACATTCAACTCCATAAAGGTTAAACACAACAACCTTAACACTAGTTCAATCACAAGATGTTCACTTAGATCAGAAACTCTGCAAAAGTTCCAAGGTTTTACAAACTTTTACCCTTCTCTCAGAGACCAAACAGACTCGCATGGATTACAACACAAGAAACCCATCAATCACCCACAAAATCAAATATCCAACTCTAGTTTAGTCCTTACCTGCTTAACAACAAAAGAACCAGTCGAACCAATAACAATATAGACGAAGTTGAGATTCCCATCCCCAACTTCTTTGATCTTCAAGTCATCGAACTTGTTACCAATTTTATCAGACAAAGCCGGCGTTGACTTGATGTACTCTATCAAATTTTTCTCGTCCAATGGGCTGAACTCCGAGAACGTCATTTCGGCGGCGAGAAGCAGCAGTTACGACAGAGGATGACGACTGAGGGAAAGTAGACAAGTATGACTAATATGTGGACATGAATACTATAAGCTCGGTTTATCCGCTATTTAAGTTCTGAGGATTGGTCCATTGAACCTGGTGGGTCCCCGGGGCATTGTGTGTCGTAGGATGTTTGGAGAATCCAAGGTTAGCATAGCTTGTTTTGTAAGTCACAGATCAGATATCTCCACTTTAGATGGATAGTAAAGTAGCATTTCTTTTAATTATTTATTAACACTATCATTATCATAGTCATAATTCATAAATTTTTTTAGTATTTATCAAATAACTTTATTATTTACACGTAATAACTGCAAATTAAAAAGACAACAAATGTACTTTAAGTTCATACAAGAATATTAGTGAAATTAGGGATATACCATTCTTATTCTTCTTTATTCAGTCCCAACTCTACTTCACGTTATCTTAATTATATATTTTTGTGAATCTCACATAAATATATGGTTGAGATAAAGTAGAGCAAAATTAGGTCAGGATAGAGATCCGACATAAATATATAACTGAAATAAAATAGAGTAAGATTGGAAGAGAGTAGTAGAGAAGACAGAAGATTTGAGAGGTAAAAATATAAAAAGTTAAGATTAACAGATCCATATAAATATATGGTTAAAATGAAATAGAACAAGACTAAAAATAAATAAAGGTTTCGTACAAATATACTGCTCAAATAAAATGGAGCAAAGTTGAAACAGATTGGAAAGTAATAAGGTAAAATTATGGAAATTCAAGATCAGCAATTGCTTAGAATTTGCATGCATCATGATGACCATCCACTAGATATTTGGGGCACGCACTCCATCCTTGGAGTAATGTTTTCGATTCCTCCAAAGAAAATATAATCACAAGCGTTCTGTTCGTGCTAGCATGTTCGTATCTTGAACACAATAGTACATTCAGTACTGACCATGTATTATCTATCCAACATCATTCTCTTATCTCTTTTCTAGCCAGATAAAATGGAATATTAAACAACAAGAGATCACATCTTACCCAACGTCCTTTTGAATAAATTCTTGTTTTATCTTATTTGTTTCTTATTTTAAGTTTTACTAATTTTATTTAAAACTCTACTTAAGTTAAATTAGAGTTTCATATTTTATCTAGAATTTTTCTTAAGTTGAATTATAATTTCATATTTTGTTTAGAACTCTTCTTAGGATGAATAAGAGTTTATGTAAATTTATTTAAACAACTTTTGTGAAAGGTTAACAAAATTCTCTATCAATAAAATTTATATTCTCTTTGAAAATTTTTATCCTTCAATTCTTATATTAGAATTGTATTTTTTTAATCCTATTTTTGTTGTGTCAAGTGGTTCCAAAACTTTGAATCTAACAAAATTTATGAATTTTGACAATAGCAAATAATCTTAATGACGTGGTCAAGGATTCCCTGAGGTTTGGAAAAGTATCAAAGAGCATAGGATAATTATTCACAATATTAAACACCAGTTGGCTACAATAACGGAACAACTACAGACACTAATGCGAGGTGACAATAATTGAAGATTTAGGGAAATAGCTGATAGGAAAGTTATCCCTACACGACCTCAAAATCCAATACCTTCTATGAGAGTTAATTACAGCAACAATGAGAAAATCATTCCAAGAGGAGACTGTTGAGGAAGATTGTGAATACCTCAAGGGAGAAGAAGGTGACTTTGTTGGAGTTATTAGTGTTAGACAATTTTGACGTTTTCCATAAAGTTAGACAACTATTAATTGCATTTTTTTGTTTTTAAATAAATTATCGGTTAAATTACGTAATTTAATACAGATAAAGATAATAAAATGACCTAATAAATGATCTAGATTAATGGGTCAAAGTCCAGGTAAAAAATGGATCTCAATTAGTGTGGATCATGCCCATATCGGCTTTGTGATGGGGAAGCTCGATATGGAAGCTATATAAAGGTTAAGGTTCCTGCAGTTGCTCATATTAATTGCAAGCATACAGAATCTCTGACCCGTTAAGAGAGCGTACATATTGAGAAAACTATAAAAGACTTAGCGTGTATCCCATATAGTACTTTGCATAAAAGGTCTCAGGAGGTTAGTGATCATTTAGAGCTCGAAATCGACATCGGGATCAGAGATGGAACCGAAATCAGGTATTCCACGTTACCTTCATTTTTAATCTTTCCATATAGATCCGAGGTACGTAATAAGGCCTATATTATGTATTACATATGGTATCAGAACGGTTACGTGATCGGATTGTTAGAAATGAAAGTTTTTCGATTTTTCATCTCATATGATTGTTCTCGATTTTTTATTCATTTTTTTACCTTTTTTACATATATAATTACGTAAAAGTGGCATACATAAGGCCAGCTATAAAAAACGGGTCGAAAATAGTTCGAACAAACCAAAAAATAGAGTCTGGGGATGCCGAAAATCGCCTCCGACATCGGAGGTGGGACAAGACATCGGGCGTGTGCAATGTAGGTGCTTGACGCTGCAACAATGGGGGGAGGGCATGCATACGGTTGGCACGTGTGATGCACGCGCCATGTCCATGCAGCACGCTGAATGAAGGACACATAGTGGCGCGTGCAATTATAGTAGATGCGCGTCTGCGCATGGTTAGCACGTGACGCGCACGCGTCAGATGCATCTGGCATGCATTGACACAAGCGCGTGTCGTGCACATGCAGACCCGCAACACGCGCACTAACGTGGCGCACCAAATCAACGGCTAACGTCACGCTAACGTCAGCCGTACGGAGCTACAGTGATTTTTCAAAAAAAACACAAAAATTTTAGAATTTCTGTAAGGGTATCCCGGGGTGTTTTGAGTCAGTTTTTGGGTCTGAAAAATTTATAAAGTAATTTTTTTCCATTTTTTTGGATTTATTACATTAGTAATAAAATAAAGTTTAACTCTAAAAAAAAGAATTAAGGTATTCTGAATCCGATTTCAAGTGTATTTTCATACTTCGGAGATCATATGAGGGAGATACATGAGGTTATCGTGTCTCAAGTCTCATGTTTAGTATTCGAGATTGCATAATAGTCGATCGGAAAAGAAATTGAGACATTCTGAAGCCATTTTGAGTGAATTTTTGTGCAACTAACTTGCCATAAGGGAGATACATGAGGTTTTCATGTCTCGGGCGGTCGGTTTAGTATCCGGTGACACACGATAGTCACTCTACAGAGTTTTTTTTTTACGAAAGTCTCAAATAAAGTTTTCAAGGAATGTATTCAGCACGAGTGTGTGACAATGATACTATGCATTCGGCTTTTTTGCATTTTTTAATGTTACATTGTCACATACTATTTGCTCATAAAGAATGTGAGGACAACATAAAGATGTATCCCTTGTGTTTGTGGACTTTTTGAGTGTTGATGAGGATGTAGTCACCACATGGCCTTCCGAGTCAATATTTTGAATTGTTCTACTTACAAGTTAGGGGATGTTTCTAGTCTCATGTTTGGTTATTATGCCCACAAGTGTTGGCCTTACATGAGATTTTGAGATGTGCGTAAAAGCATTTAATACAGAAAAGTTGTTACTTGAATGATTTATTCGACCACAGGTGGCAATGTCATAAGAGTTGATGATTTATACTCTGATCGCTTTTGTATGTGAAAGTCTAGTTGCATATATTATGTATTCAGCCCACAGGTGTTTCATAATATGTATGACCAGATTTTCAGTAAAGATATTATTCAGTGGCTTTAGTATCTTTGTTATCCTACATTTGTGCTAATTTAAAATTTATCATCTTAAAGTCACCTTTTCAATCAACAAAATCAGTGTCACCATTGAAACCCTAATCGATTTCAATACAAAGAAGTAAACGGAGGATGTATTAAATGTTATGGAGATAGTTGTGGTTCATATGACCATACGGATGGATAAGTCATCTCCACCTACATCTATGAAAATGAAAACTTATAAAACAGCCTATGAAGCCTATGATCGGTCTAACAGATTATACTTGATGACCATTAAGTGATCCATTCCTAACCATCTGCAAAGTGGATTTCTGGAAACAGACATAACGAAGGAGTTTCTTGATAATGTCTTCCAAAGGTACACAGTCTCATCTAGTGTTGAGAAAAGTACCTTGATGAAAGAATTATTCTTCATAAAGTACACGGGAGTAAAGGGGAGTAATGAAGTACATATTGAGAATAATTCATCTTCACGGTAGATTGAAGATGTTGGGACTTCAATGCTTTGATAGCTCATTGCGCTGCTAAGGAGGAGAAACTCAAGCTTGCTACTCCTACAACCCTCGAAGCAACTAAAGGGAAGACAAAGATGAAGCCCGCTAAGTTCAATGGTAGAAAGTCCAAATCTTCTCCACATATTGATGTTGGTTAAATCAGTGCTGATAAAGGTCCTAAGGACATAAAGAAATAAATAGTATGAGGTTTAAAAGGAAAGACTGAGACCATCAAGTTACTCTTTGGCTCGTCAATTATGAATCTAATTTGCGATGGTCGCATTAAGTATATAGTGCTATATAGTGGAATATCTGATCAAGATGCTTCCACGATACAGTAGTTCATATTAAGGATAAAGTCAAATAAAGAAAATTAGGAACCGATGACTCACAACAATGAAGAAGTGGAAGTGATATCTATAGGGGATGTATGTACTGAACTTTATAGTAAGGTTCATTTGGGTTTTATGCAACACATTTTGTATGTGATCTTTTGATCAATTTTGGACAAAGAAGGTTGAATTTTTGCATTTAATACTTTTGTTAAACATTTGTTGTTTAATGCAAAACATAATGGTACAACTTTCTTATCATATGGTTTGTATAGAATGTGTCTTACCCCGAATTAAATAGATGCATCTTCATATCTTGCTAAACAAGTTATGAATGAAGGACCCTGATGAATGAGAAGACATACATGGTGTGGCATAAAAGTTTAAGCCACATTTTCAGAGCTAGGGTTGAGAGATTGATCAAGAAAAGTATTTCTCAATTTTAGATTATGATGATCTAGTATTGAGAAATACTTTTTTAGCTAGGGAACATGTGCTGACTGTTGCAAGGGTAAGTTGACTAATAAGGATATTGAGGTCAACTCATGCTTCTAACTTGTTGAGTATGATACATAAAGATAGTAGAAGACCTTATACATTTGCATTGTGCAATTTTGAATATATTCTGACATTTATTGATGATTATTCCCATCAAAGTTATGTGCTCTTGCTTAAAGACTAAAGGTTAAAAACCAATTGGAAAAAATCATCAAGATAGTCAGATTTGACTGTGGAGGAGAATATCATGACAAACATGATGTTTCAGGACTTTAATCGTTTCTCAAATATTTGGAATCAGTTGGAACAGTGATTTAATTCACTATATCAAGTAGTTCTGAGAAAAATGGTGTGTTGTCGAAAGGCATAATTGCACCCTAAAGGACTTGAAGAAGTTGATGCAGAACATGACTAATCTATCTAATTATATAAAGTTTGGAAACCCATCCTTGCATACATTCATATATGAGGTTGCCCTACTGAGGTAGTATAATCCTTATAAAGATAGATTGCATGCTCGTTCTTCTCATTGCTATTTAGTAAGATATCTCGATCACTTTAAGGCTACAGCTTTTACTGTAGATAAGGTGAGACTGAAATAGTGGAATCATAAATAGCTAAGTTTCTGAAATACGATGTCTATGATGATGGTGGGGGCCCTTTGACCATTCGGATGATAGCAGGGCGAATACTATAGTGATCATGTTACCGCTACTCACATAGTTAGATCTGGTTGATCTAGGTCTCTGTACCGTGTCTGTACAAGAATAGGAACCCATAGCTGTAGACACAAAGGTTCCTAGGAGTATAAGATCTAATATAGTTAAGTGACTCCTCTAGAGTGAGAAACCTACTGTCCCATCTGATTTGATAGTCTATCAGGTGAACTTGACTATTCTATTAGACATGTTATGGATCCAGTTACTTTTACAGAAGCTGTTTTTGGGCCCAATGTAGGTGTGTGATGGGATGCAATGAATGACGAGATGTAAGCTATGAAGTATAGTAAGGTTTGGGAGTTAGTTGATTTGTAGCGGAACTACAAACTCATCAGTTGTAAATAAAGTTTTAGACCTAAAGGATTTCAAGATAAAGTTCAGTGGTTTATGGGCTCACTCAGTTGCCTCATGGTTCACTCAGGGAAAAAGGTTTACTTTGTGTTACCTTTTCTCTCATATCATCGTAGGATACATTTTGAGTGATTAAGGCAATTGAAGCTCATGATGATATAGAGTTATATCAGATGGCTATCAAAATTGCTTTCCTGAATAAAGATCTTTATAAAGTGAACTATATGGTACAACTTGAAAGATTTTAGGATCCAGATGGAACTGACATGGATTGCGAGTTATACAGATCAATATATGGTTTACATCAAACCTTCCTAAAAGTAATACCTTACATTTGATGAGGTTATGCCCTCTTTCAGCTTCATGGAAATAAAAGGTTGCTTGTACTATAAGGTTAAAGGGAGAAAAGTTATCTTCCTATTACTACAAATGGATGATATATTGCTCACGTCAAATTACTTAACCATGTTGTATGAGGTTAAACAACTTTTGGTCAAGAACTTTGACATAAAGGACCTTGGTGTAGCATATTCCGTCCTGGGTATTCAGATTCACCAAGACAAATCTCAACACTCACCAAACCTCTCATAGAATGCATACATTGAGTATATGTTACAAAGGTTTAATACGGTTAATAGTAAACCTGTTGTAACCCCTGTCTCTCATAGTTAGAGATAATCTTTGATACAGTATCCAAGGAATAAAGTAAAGAGAGAGGTTATGAGGAATGTTCCGTAATATAGTACGGTTGATAACCTTATGTATGCTTAGCTATGTACTAGGTAGGACATTGCATTCACTGTTTGACTGTTTGATCAATATCTGGTTAATCCAGTTGTAGACCATTAAAATGCAGTCTAGCAAACGTTGAGATACTAAAGGGAATTAAGGATTACATGTTGACATAAAGAAAAGTCAACAGACTAAACCTCCTAGGGAATTCAGATTCAGATTTGAGCTATGTGTTAGGATGATCGAAATTCTTCTTAAGGTTACAGTTTTAAGTTTACAGATGGTACAATATTGTAGAAGTGTGTCAAATAGACACAGGTAACTTCCTAGACTATGCATGCAGAGTGCATACTATGGGGCTGCTTCACAGACGATTTAACTCAAAAACTTGATAACTAAGTTGTCTGTGGTTGATTCAGGGGCTAGACCCATTCAATTGTACTATGATAATCTTTTTACAGTGTTATTTAATAACAACAATGAATGTCACAGGTTCTTAGCATTTAAAGGTTAATTATTTGGTCATAAAGGTGTTGATACGAAAAGGCGACATTAAGGTTTGGAGCATTAAAGGACTGAGGAACTGTAAGTTGATCCTTTAACTAAAGGACTTCACCCACTTGTGTTTATGACACAAGTATACAGTATGAGTGTTTTGACGTTCTTAGACACTATTAGTTAGGGGATCATTATGTTTGCTCCATATACATTTGTACAGTTTGATGTAATATGACAGTATGATGGTTTATCAATAAAGTTGATCATCATTTATCCTCAGTAATACGTGTTGTCATACATTGTCATAATACGTATGAAAGCCTTAAGATTTGTTTCGATCTTAAGCATTTAAAGGTCATTGGGCATAGATATAGATTGACCTTGTACCTATATCATTTAGACGAATACAGTTTTAGTATAGATATCTATGAAATTTGACATGACATAGGGGGATATAAGTTTTTAATCTCATAAAGGTTCTCTAATACAGTTTAGCATTCAGTTAGAGAACATAAAGGTTTTCTCTAATATGGTTTAGCATTTGGTGAGAGGAAACAAGTTTTCTCTAATGTTGTTTAGCATTCGGTGAGAGAAAATAGGATTTCTCTGATGTAGTTTAGCATATGCGGTTTAGCATAAAGTTGGAAAAATCGAGACCTACAAACGAAGATGATATAATTTAGATAATAAAGGTATCATCATAGTTTGCAACACTCTATTTTCTAATTCATGTTAGTGAGATATTAGATATGCGTGATTGTATTGGATCTGTATCACACATGACACATGTATCTGATACTTTTTGGTATCGAAAGCATTGTAGGACAGAATGATGGACTTTCATTATCGTTGGATCAAATGTTTTGTTTTATAAAACTTAGTTGACTAATACAGCAACGTGACTTAACGAGTTTTTAAACTGTTTTAAAACTAGATTCAAACTTGTAATTAATGCTTGTCTAAAGGGGAGATTGTTAGACAATTTTGTCCTTTCCCATAAAGTTGGACAACTATTAATTGCATTTTTTAGTTTTTAAATAAGTTATTGGTTAAGTTACGTAATTTGATCCAGATAAAGATAATAAAGTGACCCAATAAATGATCTAGATTAATGGGTCGAAGTCTAGGTAGAAAATAGATCTCAGTTAGTATGAAACAGACCCATATCGACCTTGTGATGGGGAAGCCCAATATGGAAGCTATATAAAGGTTAAGGTCTCCTGCAGTTGCTCATATTAATCATAAGCATAAGGAATCTCTGATCCGTTAAGAGAGCTTACGTATTGAAAAATCTATAGAAAGACTTAGCCCGTGTCCTATAGAGTACTTTCTATAAAAGATCCCGAGAGGTTCGTGATTGTTTGGAGCTCAGAATCGGCATCGAAATTAGAGATAGGACTGAAATCATGTATTTTACATCACCTTCATTTTTAATCCTTTCATGTAGATCCGGAGTACGTAATAAGGTCTATACTACGTATTACAATTAGGAGATTAATGATTTCTAAAAAGGAGCATAATGGTTGGCGACACTAGTTATTTCACATTAGAGGCATGGTATAAGAAAATCTTTCTGAATTGATCATCGATGGAGGTAGTCAAGAGAATATAATCAGTAAACTAGTGGTTAAGAAGTTGAAGTTACTAACAGAGCCTTATCCAAAACCCTACAACATTGTATGGATTATAACAAATAGTGATATTAGTGTCACTAAAAAGTGTAAAGTGTTATTCTCTATTGGTAAATATTGAGATGAACATTATTGTTATATTGTTGATATGAATGTAGGTCAAATTTTGTTGGATTGATCATGACAATATGATGTTGATGCACATTACTCAGGAAGGTAGAATATTTATTAATTTGTGAAGAATGTTGCAAAATATAAGTTAGTACCAATGGGTTAAAAGAGAGTGGTGAAACCTAATAGGACAAAGAAGTCATTGCTAGAATTGAAAAATAATAGAGAAAATTTTGTGAGTGAAATGAAAGAAACAAGGGAGGTACACTTATTGATAGCAAAAAGGGAAGAAGAGAGTGAAAAGAGTAAAATGAGATTCCTTTAAAACTATAATCAAATTTAAAGGAATTTGTGGATGTACCCATATGAACTACCTTCTATGAGAGATATACAACTCCACATTTATTTGATTCTTGAGGCTAGTTTACCTAACTTAACTTACTATTGTATAAGTCCAAAGGAGAATGAGATATTGGGGGACAAAGTAGAGGAGTTGATTAAGAAAGGGCATATTAGAGAGAGTATGAGCCCATGTACAGTTTTTGCTTTACTTATACCCAAGAAAAATGGTAGTTGGAGGATATGTTTGGATATTCGAGCCATTAATAAGATTATTATTGGGTATAAATTTTTTATTCTAGGTTAGATGATATGTTAAATCAATTAAGAGGGGCAGTGATATTTTAAGAGATTGACCTCGGGAGTGGTTACCATTAATTTCAAATTAGGCTTCAACATAAGTGGAAAATTACATTTCACACTATAGATGAATTGTATAAATGGTTAATGATGTATACTTTGACGATATCCTTATTTTAATAAGTCAAAAGAGGAGCACTTAGATCACTTGCACAATGTGTTTGGTATCGTGAGGAGTTTTTATAGGTTAACGACATTTTATAGACAATTCATCTACAATTTTAATAGCATAGTGGCTCTTATTATTACCGAGTGTCTCAAGAAGGGAAAGTTCAAATCGGAAGAAGAACAACAGTAGAGTTTTGCAATCATTAAGGAAAAATTATATATTTTATATGTTCTAACCTTACCTGATTTTGATAAGTCAATTGAAGTAGAATGTGATGTTAACGGAGTTAGGATTGGAGTTACGTTATCTCAAGAGAAAATGCCAATAAACTTCTTTAATGAAATTTATATGATGTTAGGCAAAAGTGGGTTACTTATCATAAAAAAATTTATCTTGTTATGAGAGCCTTGAGGACGTGAGAGCATTTTTAAATTGGGAAAGAGTTTATTTTGTACACTGATTACCAAGCTTTAAAGTATTTAGGAAGTCAAAGGCAATTGAGAACAAAGATGTATGCCATATAATCAGCTTTTGTTGATAAGTTCCTATATAAATTGATCCATATGGTAGGAAAGAATAATGTGATTGCTGATGCATTGAGTAGAATGGTTGCTATAGTTGAGACCTTAATTATGAAAGTCAAGGTTCTTGAGTATTTGAAGGAGTTATAAGAGAATAGTGGAGATTTTGGAGAGATATGGGATTAAAAAATCTCATGATGATTTTCACGTGTATTATGGGTTTTTGATTAAAGAAAATCGACTTTATCGTTTAAGAAGTTTGCTCAGGGAGAAGGTGATTAGAGAATTGTATAAGGAAGGCTTAATTGGTCACCTTGGTAAAGCAAAACTCATTAAGAGGTGAGAAAGATATACTATTGGCCAAAGATGAGGAGAAACATTTTTACTATTATAGAAAGGTACCAAGTTGGTCAAGCTTATAAGGGACATGCCTAATGTTAGTTTGTAAATGCTATTGCCAGTTTCTAATGTAATTTGAGATGATTTTTCTATGGATGTTGTGTTAAGACTTTCAGGATCACAAAGAGGTATGGATTCTATCTTTGTGATTATGGACAGATTTTCTAAAATGATTCACTTTATCCCTTATAAGAATATGACAAATGCTATAACAGTTGCCAAACTATTCTTTAGAGAAATGGTGCAACTTTATGGAATTCCTAAATTCATTACTTTTGATCATGATACTAAGTTTTTAAGGCATTTTTGGAAGACCTTAAGAGGGGTATTTGATTCTTCTCTTAAGTATAGTAACATTGCATACCCACAAGTTGATAGTCATATGGAGATGGTGAATAGGACTTTGGATAATTTGGTAAGATGCATATCTTGTAACAAACCAAAATGTT
>JANZLD010000236.1:72948699-72961291 GCA_026413575.1 Erythroxylum carthagenense
AAATTGTCCTGTTGGACAACAACTTGTTGTGGCGCGGAAGTTGGAACAATAGAACCAGACATAATAAATAGAACGGATGAATATAAAGAGATGAATAAAAAAGATGATGATAGAATTGAGGTCACGATCAATAGAGAAGAGATCACAATGATTCATTCAATAACAGAACGTCATGTTGAAGACTTCGGTGGTAGTTGATTCAACTTGACTCAGCAAGATAACTTACCGAGGTGGCTTTGATACCATGACAGAATACAGAGTATTTGGGGTTTTAATTTTCTGTATATATTCTTCTCCAATTGGAGGCATATTTATACATGTACAATGTCCTACTCTGATTTGGAATATAATTACATATGGAATATAATTAATACTAATTATTATACAATTATACTCCTAAAATTACTCCTAACGTCAACATCTTAAATAGGGCAGAGGGTGGTTGTTCTCATTTTCGTATGTTATTCTATGTCTGAGACCATTCCTTTATTGATTAAATGATGGTCTTGATCCATCTATCGATTAAATGATGGTCTTGAACATAGGATGACACATGAAAACGGGAATAGAATAATTGATCCTTCTTAAATATGAGTGTTTCTTTTATATAGGTCATTTAGAAATAGTTTCTCTACTAGTTAAGAATAAGATTACGTATTACTGAGCATCTCTTATCAACGAGATTTTTACTTATTGTTGTTGTTGTTACTGTAATCTCGGCAATCAAACACAAAAATATGGAGGTTAAGCAAGAACTGATTAATGAGAAGTGTCGTTGACTTGCTTGGGGGATGAGAAAATATATAAAGACTGTTAACGACGGTTTTCTAGTAAATTGATATTGCTTGATTAAGGACGTCAATAGGTCAGGTCGGGATTGGGCCGCTCCTAACCCGAGTCGACTTGACCCTTGATTGGATGGGTTACGGATTGGCCGAGCCCAATTGATCTGGTCTATCCTTAAATTTTTTGAAAAATTTTAAAAAACAAAGTCTTTTTGTTATTCCAATCGAGTAACCGGCTAAAATTGGATGGGGTTGTTAAATAAAAGAGTGTTTATTTGGAAGTGGAGTACACTAATAAAAAATCATTTTAAATGACACTTAGATGACGAAATCACGATGAAGTTAAAATTTTTATGACCAGAGGAGTTAATTGATAACATTTTAAAATATTAAAATATAAATAAAAATTAATGTAATTTTATAAGTTTAACTTTAAATTATAGTATATTTTAACTTACAATTGGTCAAAGATTTCTAATAAAAATAGTTGTGATTTTATAAAATAACTATACTCTCTCTTATAAACTTGTAGCATAATGAGAATTTAAAGATTAAATTATGATGTGAAAATTAATTTTTTATTTATTATATTTTATCAAATTCTTGCATTTGTCTTTTTTCTTAGTTTATGAATTATTTGCTTAATTTTAACTGGTATTGTTAATCTTTATCATGTTTTATATGCAATAATTTGCATATTGTATGACATATTTTATATTTTTGTTTATACATATTTATTCATATTTTTATATTTTTATTTATGCATCTTTATTTTTATTTTATATTATTATTATTTTACATTACAATTAGATTTATCAAAACAAACTTCTCTATTAAATAAGAATAAGGTTATATATTACTAAATCTCTCTAAATTTCAAATTTCCTCAAAACTCTTACCGAATATTTTGTTCTGTTTACCAAATTAAATTGTACCTATTGAATCGTAAATTAATAAGTTAAACTAAAATTTACCAATCCAATTCAGTTAATCTTCTCAGACATGATTTCAACCACTTTGATCAAACTAAAACCACCCCAATCATTATTATTAAGATGACTTGATATCGGTGACAAAATTTGATATGATATTGAAAGTGACAAAAAGTTAAAATTAGATATAACTTGAAGTTGATGGATAAAATCAGGCTTATCAGTATGCGAGTCTAAACCTAATCTAATTTATTATGACCCCTGCTTGACATTGATCGGCATAGTTAACGTTTTTTTTCCTTATTTTTAATAATAAAATTTTAATCTTTATTTATAGAACACATCAACGGTCATTAAAATCTTACTGAAGTGTGAGATTCAAAAATGTTCGATAATATACAGTCTTATTCTTATTTAATAAAAAAGTCACTTCTAATTATTTATATAACACATATTAAGTTAATTCTTGAATACAAACGATAATATAGAAATCACAAACCAACTAAATAATTATTGAACAAATAGTTAAATTAAGATTTAAACCCATTTTTCAATTAATATTAAGAGTTTTGAATTTTGCTTGATCCTGAGTTTCGTGATTTTAAACTTATTATTTTATTTAAAATGATATTATTTTTACATAAATATTTCTAGTTTAACTTTTTGAAAAAAATTGAGTTTAAATAGAATATTCCGAACTTAAATCTAATCTAAAGACTAAATATTTTTTAAAAAAAATCGAATTTATTATGTCATCCCTACACTTGGTAGGTTGATGCCGGTACAATTATTAGCCCTAGAGACGACATTCATAATCAATGTATGCTGCAAGCTGCAACTCCATTCAAGCCTTTCACCTATTATCTTTATCATTTTACCACTTTGGTCTATTGTGATCAAGCGCATCGAATCTTAGATCTTCAAGTCATCCATTATGAATCCCTAGACTTAAGGTGTAAACGTTAGAAAGAAACCAAAATCACTTCAACCTATTACAAATCTTGCCTTGTACGTGTTTTACCTCAATAAACAATTGGAACGTAATTATTGTTTTCAACTAAGCAATATTTGTCCATCTTCTTGAATTAAGACGGTTTCATTATGTTAACATTAGGCATGTTTAATGTTAATTCATCATGCTCCTATTTTGTTAGTCCATAGTGAACATGGTGATAACCAAAATAGCATGGACATGGAAAAACAAACTCTTGGAAATGACGTTTATATTGAAATTTTATCACCAAGTCCATCAATTTTTATTAACTGATCAGTATGGATTTTGCTAAATTAAAGTTAAAACATGAGCATAGTGATATTTGATAAAGTTGCAACAACAAAACATCTATCCTTGACTTAATAACTTATTGAAAAAATAAATTACTCTTTGTGTTCTTTAACAAAATTCCAATTAAGAATGACAATGAGCTAACCTATAGCGAGCTGTTTTTTAAGTTGGACTTTGAAGTGGTCTAGGCTTAATTTATGGATCGATTTATTGAAAACATCTTAATCTAGGCTTATAATTTGACCATATTGATACTCCTAATTTAAATTGATAAAGTTGGTGAGAACTTATGACAATGTTAATATATGATTGTGTCAAATAACGTAATTAAAGAAGTCTAATTATTCAATAAAATGATTCTATCAATGTCATATAATAATATTAAGGGAGGCATCTCCGATAAAGGCGGTGTTGCCAAGACGAGGGGTGGCTTGTCTTTCGTGGCTTATTCTATGTATTTTTATATCCTTGGCATTTAGCATGCTTATCAATATCGACGTAGTAACTTACGAAGAAATTTCTTATACACAATTTTATTTAAAAATCTTCTTTATTTTTTTATTAAGAGTATCTTAGAGATATAAAATTTGAATCATGCCTGATAATTTAATCATTAATTACATTAAGCAGAATGTGGCCTCGCCCTAAACGACGGTGGCATTCTGCAAACTGCGTTTGCTATATTAAAGGTCTTGGCTTCACTTAGGAAAAATCTGATAGAAAAAGGCCCCACTTGTGTGGCTCTCATTATAGATGCTCGACAAAAACATATTAAAGCACAAAATGCCAAGATTGGTCAAACCTATCATTTTTCTGAAATCGATGTTATCAAAGACTTGAGCGTAGTCTACAATTATTAGGGATAGTTTCTTATTCTTACCCAACTTCAGTGAAATTGAAAGGAACCCACATGTACCAATCAACGGTTAAGTTAGATTGGATGACATAATTTGCTCTACGTGTTCACTTAAATTCGTAAGCTTCAATAGTCATTTCATTACAAATGATTGAAAATATTTTCTTTACAAATTGTGAATTTGAGTTTTATAAACTCTTTAAATCCCTTAAATATTAGAATTTTTAACTATTAATTATCATTTAATAAAATTTATTTATAAGTTCATTTAATAAATATTAGTTGAGAATCAGGCTATACTCCTGCTGCTTTATTTTTATAACTTGTACAAAAACTCAGACGTGTTAATAACGTAATAATCTACGATCTAATTGCACCGTCCAGGTCATAATCATATGGAAGGTTTATGGTAAGTAAAAGAAAGAAAGTACAGGGTATTTGTTACTCTATTCAACTCATTCGAAGCTGATTAACCTGTTTTAGACTTATCATTCTGACCTCTTCGATGAAGGCTTGAATGTTTCGGTCAGATGAGCCACCTTCGGCTGCCGCGGCCTCTGCCTTGGCTTTCCATTTGGATGCATTCCTCTTAATCTCCTCCGCCTTAGGCCCAACGGTGGCTTCCAACAAGCACCTCTCGACCTCATTGCGAGTTATTAACTTGTTCTCAGCCTGTCCACGGCACATTCTTACGCCAACCTCGAAAACATCGACCAAGTATTTGGCATCAGTCACTTGATCGCCCCATTGAGGGAAAGCCACCACAGGAACCCCCAGCGCTAACGCTTCCATTGATGAGTTCCACCCGCAATGCGTCACAAAGCACGACACCGACGAGTGTGCCAAAACTTTCTCTTGTGGACACCATTGAACTATTTTCGCCTTATCTCCTACTTTCTTGAGGAATTCGTCTGGTAAGGTAATAGGGTCAAAGGGTATGTCTTTGCTTGGTGGTCTTAGAACCCATAAGAAGTTGACACCAGCGGTGAGAAGCCCGTATGCGATTTCTTCAGCCTGGTCTTGTTTCAAGAAAACTACACTGCCAAAAGAGATGTAAACAACAGATGATGGGGGTTTGCTGTCGAGCCATTCAATACAATCATCTGGCTTGTAGAAATCAGCTCGAATTTTTGAGTTTGGCTCTTTGGGGTTCTTAAACAATGGTCCAACAGTCCTAATCAATGGACACAGCTTGGACATGTACTCCACAGTATCGTTCTCGAGATCTTGAAAAGTGTCCATCAATATGCAGAAGGGTTTATCAAGATTCTTGAATTGACCCAGAATAGCCCTTCTCAGGAAAGGATAAGGAGTTGCAGGATGCAAGAAGCTAGGCACTTCATCGTACTTCAACAGTGGCACACATGGCAACTGAACATCGATTTCAGGGTTTTCTTCAGTGGGAAAAGAAACGAGTTTGTGATAGTAATGATAATATGCCGAGAAGCACGTGCAAGATTGCACCCATAGCATCGCAGAAGGCAAACCAAGAGATTCGGCAACGTCAGAGACCCAAGGGATGAAAGGGTTGTTGATGAAGCAAGAAACAGGCCGGCCTTGCTCTGCATATTTTCTGATCATCTCCGGAATCACTTGTTTTGCCACAAGCTCAAGTTGCGCCATGTAATCGTCAAGGTCTTTACGTCTCGGATCATCGTCGTCCCAACCATCTTCGAAGAACTCAAACCTCACAAATCCATCACCGATGGGAGTTGGTTCATCAGTGATGTTGTCGTTGGCATTTCTCAACTGTTTGCCAGTGATTTCAGGTGTTGATAACGTTACCAACAAGCCCTTGGAAGCAAGACGCTTGCCAAGTCTAAGAAGAGGATTGACATGTCCTTGACCAGGAAATGAAACTAGAAAGACATGAATCAGAGGCTCAGATCCCATTATCCAGCTCTCTACCTCTGAATTGCGTGTACTACCACGAGAAAAGATAAAAAACTGAAAACAATACAAGAAATGAGAGGCCTTGAGGAAGTGACAAACACAAAGAAAGGCTCCTAAATATATAGAATAATAGAAACCACAGACGCAGTGATTTCCAAGAGAACTTGACGTGTCACTAACTTCCACTTGTACATTGATACTGACCCTATATGAAAACCAATCTCCAGATGGGTCTCAGCAAATTTGCAAGTACGCAATGACCATATAAAACCCTAATGATTTTAACCCATAACCATCGCTTGTCCATATACGCCGATGACAACATTATAGAATTGTGTGCTCTTGGAAATCAAACACTGGGGGAAGCGAAGTCGAACACGAAATGCTCAGAAATTCCGATCCACCAAAGCATCATGTCAAATATCAAAAGTTCGTAATTGTTTGCGTCAGCTTTAATGAACACCAATCCCCTTCCTGGAACTTTCTGCTTGTCCTTTTATAAATCCCGTGGAAACGTACCTCTCAAGGAGAGAAATTCAGAAAAGGACTGGGGACAGGTGAATGTGTTATTTATTGAGGTAGTTCAAATCATCTTATATTGTGTGTATATTAATAAATGCAGCTCCTTCAATCAAGTACATTTCATTATCCTAGTCAATATTCCAAACGTAGAATAGAGGATCTTTTTTCAACGGCAAGAAAAATCATGTTTCTATATTACTTTTAAGTTAAAAAGGTAGAAATCTGATTTAGCAAGAAACAAAGAAAAGTTAGTTAACACTTAATTTAAGGATTAAAAAATTCTAAATTTCTTAATTAAAAAATTAAAATTTCATTGAATATAAGAATATTATTGATATAATCTTGTTTACAACGTTTAAGAGACCTAATTAAAGGTTTAATAAAATAATCTTAATCTTAAAAAATAAGAGATCAAAAATATGAAAAAAACTTTTATAAATAAGAAACTTTATGTAAATAAAAATTTGTAGAAATTAAAAAATTATAGAAATAAATGTTATACTTTTAGGTCTAAAAGATTAAAAAATTTTGCATATTATTTCTCCTTGAATTTAAGCAAACACCCTATAAGGTAACTAGTGCATTTGATGAGGATTCAATTAAACACAAATTTAAAAGAGATTCTTCGTATTTCAATAATGTAAGGTAACTTGTGACGAGAAAGTTAAGGACCCGAATTAAAAAAACAGTCTTTTTATAAAATATAAAGAAAATTTTCATATAATTGTTTACCCTGACCATTTTTTAATCTTAATGGATGTAAAAATTGGAAGATTATTTTTATATATGTTATGTTTAATATTAAGAAGAACCAACATAAAGCGTACGTATAAGGCAATCGAAAAACCATGACCACGAATCTTTCTATTTAGCTCGGGCCTCACCATCTATCTATCAATGCTTAAATTGATCTTTTTGTTATAACCATTAGAGTAGACTTAATTCAATTAGTCTTTAATTATGATGGATGGAGTCACCTTTTTAATGTAATAGGTTGTGATGGATATTTGTCCTGTTCTCAAATGCATCATCAATCTATCAAACTAGGTATAAACAAATTGCTGGCAGTTTCTCATGATATATGTTACATGTTACGTATTCCTTTATCTTAGTCAAATATGTCCCTTAACTTCACACAAACTATGGTTTAATTTTACCTTTTCAAAGGTTTAATTAAATTCTTAATTTAATGAAATTAAATAACATAATTTTGTTTAAATATAATGCTAATTGATGTGTAACATATATATGATATTAATTTTAAATAGCACGACATATATAAAAAATATTATGAAAGTTGTTTAAGTGATTTTAAAGATTAAATTATTTATTTAGACAAGATCCAATAATTTTTAACATTTAAATGTTAAATAGTTCACATGCATATTGAAGGATTTGATTGACTTTTTATGTTCTTGCGACAAGTCTGCTTCTTGTTTTCTTTTTCTATATAAGACAAGAGGCACGTTAACATGTTTGACACGACATACCAAATTCTACATCAGTAAGGTGAAATTATTGTTCTAATACTAGACAATAGGTGCAAGTTAGCGATAATTTAAATTTATGATTTTTTAAATGAAGAAAATTAAAACACACAGTTGAATTACTCTGTAGTGGCCAAGACGGGTTAGCCCAAATTGAGTATCGCATCGATATAGAGGTTTAGACAAACAGGCCAAATTTACCTTATGAGTTGACTCGACCTATAAAGCAGGTTACTGATTTCTGATGGAATAATGAACACAGCAAGGTCGACGAACAGGATCTTAAAAGTTAAAAACCTTGGACAGAACGTTTCCTGACATTCATATCATATAATGCCAAATGGGTTACATTAAAAGTTGCAAATCCTTTTGTTTGTGGCGTGGGACTGTAAAACTTTATATTTCATGAGTTAGGTGCATGGACATGGAGACAACAGCCTAAATGACAAATTTCACCAGACGGTACATTCCAAGGCGGTCATTGAGAGGAGTTAGAACAAATTGGAGCGATATGTTGATCTCAAATTTCGAGGAATTATTATGTATTATTTTGCTTTAATTTATGGTTATCGATAAAAATACCCTCCCAGAACGTATGCATGAACAGAATAGTTAGCAATTGTTTCAATTAAAAAAAAAACACAATATTTTTAAGTTTCAATTAATGTTTTAAAAAGAGATAGAAAAGTAAATTAGTAAGATTAGAAGTTTAAGGTTTTAAAATTTTAAAAAGTTATTAGACTGTTATAAAATTAACTAAAGATTGAATAAAATTAAGAGATTTGAAATATGGTTGAGAGAGAATTTAAAGTTTAATTAAAAAAAGATTATTAAATAAAAATTAATTGATTTATAAGAATTTATTAATTAACAAAAATTGACAAGTTAATTAATAAATTGAGCATTTTTAATCATAAGAGTTATTAAAATAAATCAAACCGAAAAATTAAAAATCAAACTTAAAAATTTAACAGTTCAAAATTTTTACAGTTAAATTGATTAAACCAATTTAATTTTTTAATCATTAGATCTAATAGTTAATTTAGGGTATGTTTGGATGTGGGTGGAGGGATGGAAGGGAATGACCCAAATGGCTCAGGCCATTGTTTGATAATCTATTTTGAAACAGGATAGAATGACAATTAATAGCTTTGGAAGCCATCCTTTGCCATCCAAATCCAATATTTTGTGACCTCCCAAATTGGAGGGTCAGGGATGGAATGACATCGCTTGCCTTCCAAACCCTCTCTTATTTTATTTAAACTTCTAAACAATGGAATGGCACATTCCACTCCATTCCATTACACTCCATTTTATTCCGTTCCATTAATTATTATTCCATTCCATTCCATTCCATCCTAAACTCCCAAACATACCCTTAGAATTTCAATTGTCGATGCGAACTATATTCTTTGACAAAAAAGGGGATTTTCATAAGACTCAAAGTTAGACAAAAAGATGCCAGAAAGAACACAAACGTCGATGAATAATGAATTCGACAGGCTTGCGAGCATTGGACGTGGCTTCACAAATCTCTAGATGGCATCTGCCTTTTCGGGTTGATCCAATTCGTCTTTGCTAGGCACCATGGGTTATGCTTTTATATTGGCAATCCTAAATATCTAAGGGTTGGGATTACAGCTTCTCACCCAATTTTAGATGGAGACTTATCTCCAAATGTTTGTGTGGAAGGTGCTTCTGTTTGAGGTCATCGTCATAGACAGTTTCATTTTGCTCAATTGCTAACTTGTCGATACAATCTTAGCTAGAAAATAAAAAATGTCTTAGAAAGGATAGGTTTAAGTGATGGTCACATACATGGACTCTGGTACCTCTCAAAAGCTATTGTGCGAATCAGAGAGGTAGGGGCACATATTGTCTTATTATAAGACTTTTTTACTCAAAACAAAAAATTCCTGCAACTTAGTCCTGGTGGGATCGGTTTTCTTTTTTCGTTTTCTTGACCTTTTGTGCTTTATATTTCTTTAGTCCTGTGCTAACCTAACCTAAACTCGAATCCTCTCATCCTACACAAGATAAAATAGTAAACAATACTCAAGTCTTTTAACCTTTCGGAAGGAGAAGAGGCTTAGAATTATATTTTATATTTTAATACAAAACAGAATTTTTTAAATTAATTATTATACAATTAAAATTACAGTAAAATCATAATTATGAAATTCAATTTATATTTATGTCAATATTATGGATATCATATCGATATCAATACCGTATCTAGCTCTGGTATGGTATTGTACTAATATCGGTTAATATCAAATATCGTTTCAGATAATTTTTTAAATTTATAAAATAGTCTCTCAATTTTTTTAAAATTCAAAATAGCACTTTAATATATTGTACAGTATAATTTATAATTTTACATTAACTTTGTCTCTGAAAATCATTATAATAGAAATTTAAAACAATAATTTATTTATTTTCTTAATATTATTTTCTTATATTCCACATATAAATAATAACCAAAATTATTACTTAAAGTAAATTTATATTATTAATATAATTAAATGGATACTAAATATAAGAATCTAAATCATATAAATTAAAATAGGTTCATTATCAAAATATAATATTTACACTTAAATTAAAAGCAATATAGACACCATTAAAAAATTTATTATAATAATCCTTAATTTTTGAAAATAAAAATAATATTATCATAATTATCATTATAAATTAAAAATATATATTTATAAATATATTAAAATTTATTCAATAAATTACATTTTGCAATATACAATTTATTCAATTTTACAAAAATTTTAAAAATTATATATAAAATAATGAAAATAAATCCATATCAATAAACCTATAAAGTTAAAATTAAAAATAATGAAAACTTTTAAAGTAAATTTTTATTTTTAATATAATCAAATAGATACTAAATTTACGGATCTAAATCATATAAATTAAAATATGTTCTTTAACAAAAAAATAATAATTACAATTGAATTAAAAGTAATGGACACCAATAAAAATTATTATAATAATTCCTAGTTTTGACAATAAAATAATATTATCATAATTATAATTATAAATTAAAAAATAAATGACTTTTGTCATCTTAATTACATTTTATAAACTAATTAATTAACACTATATTAAATTTTACTGAGTAATTTAAATTTTACAATATAGAATTTATTTTGACTTTTACAAATTTTTAAGAAAATATATAAAAATAATGAAAATAATGAAAATATCGATAAGCCTATAAGAAAGAGAGTGAGAGAATAGTTCTACGTTGGGGTGGGGAGGGGAGGTTTTAATTTTTTTTTACAAAATAGTCCCCTAATTTTTAAAATTTACAGTAAACGCAAAGTTATCGGTACCGATGGCTGGTACTTATATACCTAGTTTCGTACCCTATTTTGACCAAACAATATGGAATATATAATATTGATTTATTTATTATTCCTTAGTTATGTTGTTCCTAGTTATAGTTTAACTAAGACAAGATATTAACGAAATGGTAAAAATAACATATGTTATGTTTATTTCTTATAAAAAATAATTGATCTTAAAAATTAAAATATAAAGATACTTTAATAAATGTGTGGGTGCTTATTATATAATAAGTTCATTACACTGATTGATTATAAGGATCTCCAATGAAATATTAGTAATGTATATGTGGATTTCTTCATTATAATAGTTGTATAATTGATCCTTAGACTTAAGATTATGAGAGTATCTCATATTGGAATTATTATATTTTGATGCTACTTATGATCTACTATAACTAGAGTAGCTTAGTCAATAATAATTATATATAGTATAAACCATAAGAAAATAGTTGAATGACTTAATAAAAGATTGGTTACTTTAAAGTAATTAGATAGAAAATTTTACTGTTCTTTATTAATAAAAGTTTAAAGAATTTTATAATCAAAGTGAATTGAGATTTAAAATTATTTTTTAAATATCAATTATAAATCAATCACTAATTAGCAAGAATGAAAATAATTAGATATAAAGTAGTAGACATTGTATTTATACGCTAAATCTAATTGGATTATTGAATGACGAAATGATTAAATTATAAATCATAATCATGTATAAATAGGTTAAGTTAAACCACTTTGACATTCCTAATATTAGGATGGTCATAATATATTGCTAGACACAAATGTTGATCTATGATTATAAATAATTTAATTGAAAAATAAATAATAAATTAATTTTAATATTAATTTGTGTAATTTTAACTATAAATTTTAACTATAATTTATAATTATTGTTAACATATTAAAAATCTAATAAGTCACACATAAAGAGCATTTAAAAAGAAAAAAATCAATTTAAATTTTGAACTTAATTATGAAATTTGAGAAATTTTAGATATCAAATATTTGATTTTATTAAAATTAAATTAAATTATAATTAAAGTTTGACTTTAATTATAATTAGAATATTTAATTTTAATAAAATAAACCCTTATGTTTTTTTATCTATAAAAAGTAAGAGTAATATAACTAGCATTTCTACTTATTCCTCTCAAAAGTTAAGCTCTTTTTCTCTTTTATATAGACACGGTCAGATGTTGGATGGTTAAACAACTTATGGCTGACGCCTCGTAAAAAATGTTTCAGTAAGAATTTAAATTAGATACGATTTAATTAAATAAGAAAACTTTAAAAAATTTTAAATTGTCAATTTGCTCGTGACTGGATCATAGTTGATTGTATAACATAAGATCCTCTTAACTCAGTCGAACTCATGTAAGAATGTAAGATCCTAAGGGGGTGTTTGTTTCCATTTTTTTTTTTGGTTTTCTGTTTTTGTTTTTAAATTTAGTAAAAAAACTTGTTTGT
>JANZLD010000236.1:73230734-73249741 GCA_026413575.1 Erythroxylum carthagenense
ACGCCATCCTCGCGGGGCACGGACTTGGATATCACCAACGATGTCGGGTTCGGGTCACGCAGGAGTGGGGTGTTACAATGTACTCCGTCAATCACCAATCTTTTAATCCTTTTAATAGAGATATGTCCTAATCTTCGATTCCACAACATAAAAAAAATTTCATTTATAACACAATGTTTTGTTCCAGCATGAACATATGTAACAGGTATTATCTTGTAAATTAAAACGAAAAAAACCATCAATTAATGTACCATTCCCAACAAATTCAGATTTGTAATTTAAGTTTAAAGATTTGTATAAAAAATGAAAGGAATATCCAAATGGTATAAGTCTTGAAACTGAAATCAAATTCTTAGAGAAATTAGGAATATAAAATATCTTTTCTAATTTTAAAATAAATTAGTACATAAAATTAAATTGCAATCCCCAACAACCTCCAAGTGTGGACGTATCTTGTTTTTGGATAAGATATACTTCTCACTTCCCATTGGCTTCCTTCGATTTTGCAAATCCTGCTTTGTAATATGGATTGCACAACCAGAATCAATCCATTATGTGTCATGACAAACTTTAGCCATATCAGACTCAAAACAAATTATTGAGATTAGGTTACCTTTCTTTTCAAGCCATTTCTTATGTTTGACACAATCCTTCTTCATGTATCTTTTTTTCTTGCAAAAGAAACACTTATATTTCTTCTTAATGTCAGTTTAGGTAGTTATTTGACCTTTTCCCCTTTAGTTGGCTTGACCTTTCTTCTTTCCTTGAATAACCAAGTGTGCACTCTGCCAACTCTTTCCTTGTTCCATTAACAATCTCACTTCCTTTTGAATACACATTATCCTTTTGTGTATTATAAGAGATTTTAAAAGGTTTGTATGGTGGTAAAAATGTTTAAAATGTAATTTACGTGGAAAAAATCAAACATCTCAACCTTTAGTTTCTTTAATTGAGATGCAATGTCCCTCATCTTTATGATGTGCCCACGTAGACCTCAGATACTGATGAGTCTTGTAGATGAAAACTTGATAATTAGGGTATTTGCAAATGCTTTGTCTAAAGTTTCAAACTACTTATTAACAACCTTCAGTTGAGCACAAACATTTTCATGTTGTCTTACGGAACCATGAATGCTAGGAAAATTTTTGATTTTAATGAACATCACACTTAGGTGATTAGATAGCTCCCAATGTTCATAAAGAGCAATTTTAACTATAGCGTTGGCCTCCATTATCTTAGGTGGTTTGACCTTCTAAATAGCATAATTAATGCCCATCCACCCCAGATGAAGAAGAATTCTCTCCTTCCAAAATGACGCAACATTTGGTTTAATAAGAAGACAAAAAATGATGCAGAATATTTGGTTTAATAATAAGACATAAATCGACATCATTTATACAAATAGGTCTTGTTCAACCTCCAGACGAGTCATTTCGACTTGGTTCATGACATGTCAGATACTTAACAAAACTAGAGCAGAAAACACTACAAAAACTTATTTTTTTAAAATGTAGAAACACTTCCAAAACACTTAATAGAAGATTTCTACCTTTAATCAAAAGAAAAACGTCCAAAAACAACTACAAAAGCATATTTTCAATTTTCAAATTTTTTCCAGAATATGAAAACTTCAACAAGACAAAGGTTAACATGTTATGATACCAAATATTAGCCAATTCTAACATATATATTCAACAATAATATACATTAAAATAACATATAAACTAAATGTGGAAGAAAAATGATATAACTCGAGCCATTGTTGTTTGTGTTTGAGGTGTCTGTGTTTTGGAATTCTTCTAAGCTCTCTATTCCCAATTTGATTTTGTATGTTTTCAAAAGAGAAAAGAAGCTTAGGGGACCCCAAATTCTACAAGAAAGCCTCTATGAATGTGCTCCCTTCAAGCAAGTGATTAGTTACCATAAAACCATGAATTCATACCCACTAAATTCATAATGTTGGACCATTTATGACACAAAGAATATGAAAATTTCTAACAAAGATCTCCACCTTCAGGATACCTTAAGATTTTTCTTTTTTGTAGAATCATCTCTTAATCCTCTCTTTCCACAAGTGATAAATTGAAGCCCTTAAGAAAATTATACCAATTGCCTTCTTCCCTCCAAGTATGGACTTATTTTATAACAGTCGTTCCAGGAAATCAGTACGTAGCCTTAAATTTAGACAACATAGAGACTAGTTATGGAATTCCATATTTTTGATGAGAATCTATACCAAAAAAATAAATGCTCAATGATTTCCGCCTCATCTTTACAAAACATATTGTTTATATTTATATTATGATATTTTAGTAAATTAAAATGGTGGTAGTTTTCTCTTGATAATGAGACACAAGAAGAAGGAAATTTTGGGTGGGAGTAGTTTGTTTCAAACTATTTCCTAGCCCTTTATAGATTGAGATAATTTCTTCTAGTAAAAAGTTAAAATACATGTTGGATGTGTTACTAAGCGATGTATAATTATCCTTTTGACCCTGCTTTGGGATGAAATTAGGGAGATAGTTGAAACATTATCTATGCACCTTGTGCCATTGATTGTCCCGTATCCATACAACTACTTTAGATTTAAGTGGAAACCTTATACTAAGGTTTCAAATCATGGGTTTATTTCTATTTTATAATATTTTTATTGCTCTCTTAGAACTATTTAAGATCTTGTATGGGTGTTTGACGGATTCCAGTAAATAACAATTAAAAAACTATCTTATCTCTTAATATTTTATTTTATTCCTTCCCTCTGTCCCTAATATCTATTGTATTAAAGCAGGAGTATTGGAAGTAGCGAGACATCTATTATGAGCAAGTGCATCATCAAGAGATGGATTTACAATAGTTGTCATGAATTTCATGCCTTTTTCACTTTATTCGCTACCATCAATAAAAAAATTTATCTCTTAGTTCAACATTGTCAACCATCTATGCAAGTTAGATAAATAGGAAGGAAAAAGTAGCTAAAAACTGTGGGCTGACATAAAGAGAGTAGGCCATGATAAACAAAGGAACAAACTTAGTAGTCCAACCCTTAATTATAGATTTTAAAGGTGAAAAATATCACCGTTAGAGTCTCAAAATGAAATCAAGTCTAAAAAAATATAGGACTTGGGTGGAAATAGGTATCAAGAACTAAGTTTACCATTGATTACGAGAAAATCATAAAAAGAATACAGAGGCTTTATTGCTCTTTTAGTTAGCACTAGAAGATGATATGTTTTCCTGTATTCAATGGCTATTATCTCTAAAAACTCATGATAGGTCTTGAATCTAGAATATTTGGGTGATAAGAAGTTAATTGCTATAAAATTACAAACACTTTGTTATGATTTTGAGACTAATTATAAAAGATAAAGAATTGTGTAAGAATTCTTGTTGAAAGTGACTGGGATTATTAATCAAATGAAGTCTTATAGTGAACTCGTAAGTAAAGAAACTATTGTAAGGTCTTAAGGAGTTCAACCTCAAATTTTGCTTAAAATTGTGAAGAATAAAGACTTGTCTACTTAAATTCTTGATACAATGATGAGTTCCTTAATAGCTCGTAAAGCTAGACTTGGCAGGTCCTATGAAAAGTTAGAGAAAAAGGCTTTTTAGGTGAAAGGGGAGTTTTTTAATGGAAAGACAAAAAAATTCAGTAAGCCTTAGTAGAGGCAAAGGTGAATTTCATTTACAAGGTCGTGGTGGCGATAGAGGAAGTGGCTAATTGGTGAATCACGTCAATATAAAAGCTTAATCCAAAGTAAATATTGCAGCAAATTGGGACATAAAAGAAGCTACTTGCTAGACCAAATAGAGATAAGAATAAGAACATACAAATTTTATAGAGAAGGTTGAAGAGGAGAGCAAATTGTTTTCAACCCATTCACATATTCAAAATGATGTCAATAAAAAAGATGTATAGTTTTTGGACAGTAGATGCTCTAACCACATGTTAGGAACTCAAAAAGCTTGATAAATCACAAAAAAGTGAGGTTTGACTCAAGGATAACAAGCAAATAAAGTTAAAGATCAAGGTACAATTACTATCAAAATTGTACAAGGTGATGTTAAGCTTCTTTATAATATGAAATTTGTGCCTAGTTTAGCTCATAATTTATTAAGTATTGGACAATTAATAACTAATGAATATTTTTATTGTATTTGACGATGATTCATGTGTTATTTACAAGAAAGAATTTTGGTCAAGTCATAGCAAATATTTTTAAAAGATAAAATTGACTATATCCCATTGATGTCTTAAATGATGTGAAAAAAGCCTTAATTGTTAGGAGAAATAATAAGGCTAATTTATGACATCTATGTTATGGGCATTTGAATGTGATTAGATCAAATATTTTGAGAAAAAAGAAATGATTTAGCTTACCAAAAATTGGTTAAATTGTTTTTTTTTATGAGGGATATGTTTATAGGAAACAAAATAGGAGGTCATTTCCTATTGAAAGGTCACGGAGGGCTTTTGATTGTCTTAAACTTGTACGTGATAATTTTTGTTGACATGTGTATATAACGTCACTTAGTAGAAGTTTCTATTTTATGTTATTTAAGCATGAATATAATTGAATGAGTTGGATTTATTTATTAAAATTCAAATATGAATGCTTTAAAAATTTCAAAACAATTGAGGCACTAATGGAGAAACAAAGTAGGAGAAGCATAAAAGCATTTCAAACTAATCATAGCGATGAATTCTTATTTAATAATTTGATTGTTTTTTTTGACGAGAATGATATTCACAAGGAACTTGCAACACTATAGACATTAGAATAGAATGGCATCACGAAATGAAAAAATCGAACAACAGTTTTAAATTAGACACCTTATGAAGCTTAAAGGGTAAGAAGCTTCGGGTAAGTTATTTAGAATTATTTAGTTGTATAACATATGCTTTAGTTAATTCATATTCCAAGCATGATGAAAAATAAGAAATGCATTTTTGTTGGCCATAGTCCCCAATAAAAAACATATCATTTATATAATCGTGTAAGTAGCGAATTGATAATTAACAAGAAGTTGCGTTCAATGAAAAAATAGATTTGAAGAGGAAATTTGACAACAAAGGTCTAAAAAATCAAATTCTATAAGATTTTGATATTAGACAACCAAAAAATTCAAACATACCATCACCTACAAGTTCAGCTCCTTTATTACGTACAAGTTTGGTTCCTTTATTACCTAGAGATAACATCATTGGAAGCCCTACTAATTTAGATTCTCTAGCTTGTTCATAGAAAACATGATTGGGACTAATCATAAAAAGGATTCTCTATAAGCAAACTAGCTTATCCTTTGTATGGGACTTACGCAGGGGTTGGAACAAAGACACATTTGATTGTGAATTCTAATGTGGCAGATATGTATCTTCATGGCGAAATCAATAGTCCAAGTTACATAGTCCTAGCAAATGCATCAAACATGAAGTCATTGATTCTCCCGAAAGGCCACAATTACCATGGATCTTGTCAATATCGATATAAATTATCTTTTAACTCTATGTATTCTTCTATCCATATAGTACATTAAATGTACAAAAATGGCTATAACAGAGTTTATCTTATTCATATTAATAGTTACTCTAGGTGATTATTTTTACGTGGTGCTAATGATTTGATTTTCATCTTCTTACTTAAAAAAAGGACAAAAATCAATAGAAGTCTAATGTATTTATTACATATTAGATACCTTTACTTTTTTTGGATGTCCTTTTTATATTTGATCTAATCCTTGTTGTCTCCTAATTGTTTTGTTGTACAACAAAACAATTAGGAGACAACATATTCCATTTGATTTCTCTTTTTATTTTCAATATTTAAAATAGATATATCAAATAAGCCAATTTATTTGGAACACTACAAATCCCCTCTTTTCCTTATTTAAAGATCAACCATTTGAATTAAGATAGCCATACATTAGGTTACATTAAAAAAACAAGTTCCTCGCATTTATCACTACTACATTGTTCATTTTAGTTCTTACTGCCTTTTTACTTATAATTTATGTAAAAACTGTTGGTCAAAAAGTCTATTGTCTAATGGATCAGAAAGACGTAGCATCCATCTTATCCAATGATAATAATGAAACACCACCGAAAAAATCAAAAACTCTTAAGGAAATTTTCGAGTTATATGACTTTGCTTTATTGGTCATTGACCCAACTTGTTTTGAAGAAGTTGTAGAACAACTTGAGTAGTAGATTGTTGTGATAAAGGAGATACAGGCCACTGAAATAAGTTCAATATAGGAGTTGATTGATGTTCTAGAAGGCAAGAATGTCATATTACTCAAGTGCGTGTTTTGAACAAAGTATAATATTGATGAAAGCATTCAAAAGTACAAAGCTCAACTTGTACAAAGAGATGTTTATAATAGCAAGGTATAGATTTTGAAGAGATTAGTTCTCTATTACTCAATTTAAAATTGTGAGAATTATTTTTGAATTGGCAAGTCAGTTGGAATTACTTGTATACAAATTTAATGTGAAGTTCATTTTTTCAAATGGTGATTTAAAAATGGATGTTTATGTTTCATAACCTTTGGGCTTTATTATTAGTGGTCATGAAAAATAGTTTACATGTTAAGAAAAAACCTCTATGAGTTAAAGCAAGCTCTGTGAATTTGGTATAGTAAGATTGATTCATTCTTCCAAAATAGCAGGTTCGCTAAAAGTGAAAATGAACCTACTCTTTATTTGAAGAAACAAGGTAATGGATTTTTTTTGTGGCAGTTTGCCTCCATGTAGATAATATGATTTATGTGGATTCCTCAAAATCCTTATGATTTTAAGTCCTATATGTTGAGAAGTTTTAAGATCACAAATTTAGGCATATTGTAATAATTTTTAGGACTTTAGATCATATAAGGTGTTGACAGAATTTTTATGTCTCCAAAGAAATATACTGCAGACCTTTTAAAGAGGTTTAATATGGAAAATTATGAAGTGGCAGTCACACCAATGAACATTTATAAGAACCTACAACATGAAGATGTGATCAGGAAAGTTAATGCAATAGTATTCAAAAGTTTAGATTTTGGTTTAAACTATCTGACACACACTAGACCTAACATTGCTTTGTTTGTTAGTGTTGTTTCTAAATTTATGCATAATCTTACTAAACAACACTTTGGAGCAACAAAAAGGATTCTTTGTTATGTTAAACCTTTTGAAGAGGTTTAATATGGAAAATTATGAAGTGGCAGCCACACCAATAAACATCTATAAAAACCTAAAACGGGAAGATGGGATCGAGAAAGTTAATCCAATAGTATTCAGGAGTTTAGATTTTTGGTTTAAACTATCTAACACACACTAGACCTGACACTGCTTTCTCTGTTAGTGTTGTTTCTAGATTTATTCACAACACTTTGGAGTAGAAAAAAAGATTGTTTGTTATGTTACATGGATTGTGAATTTTGGTATTTAGTATTACAAAGTACTGAATTTTATATTAATTGGTTTCACTAACAGCACGTTATTTGAATGATGAAAAAGTACTCTCGGTAATATTTTTAACTTTGGTTCTAAAGCAGTGGATTTTTAAAAAGTAAGAAACAATAGCTCTATCTCATCCAAAGTTCAGAATGCAATAGTAGCTTTTGCAGTACAAAAAGCTTTACGACTCATAAAAAGTTCTTGTATGTTTTAGTCTTTAGCAGAATGAATCCACTGAGATATTATATGATGATTGATCCATAATTGTGATGGCAAAGAATCCTGATTTTTATAGAAGAACTGAGCATATCGACAGACATAATCATTTCAATAGAAAACTAGCAACTAATGACAAAATAATGTTGAAATTCCTGTGGCACTATTGAGCAAACATCAGTTATTTTCACAAAATCTCTTTCCTAGGCCAAACATTAGTTTTTCAGGTCACAATTGGGTGTATGTAATTTTGATTCAAGGGGGAGTGTAAAACGTAATTTTGGAGCAATGATTTTTATGTTTTTATCATTAGTTAGTATGTTAATGGTATCAAATCAGAAGTTATGTTCCTATTTTATAGTATGTTTTGTTACTCCTTTGGAACTATCTAAGGCCTTACACTGGATGTTTCATGAGTGCAGTAAATAGCAATTAAAAAATTGTGTAATTATTAATATTTTATTTTATTCATTCCTTCCCTAATATGCTCTACTATAAGTGACTCGAGGCAAGAAAGCTATCACTATGCTCCAACTTTGTTCATTAGGTGGATTTTATCCTTAAAACTTTACCTTTAAAATATGTTAGATATTTTCTTCTTTGTAATATACAGAATTAGAGATGAGGACACATATTAGAGTACATGCATTTTAGAGTGATAGAGATTTTTCAAGGAAGAAAATAGTTTGAGATATGAGCGTGTTTGAGGCCATATATATCCACATAAAGAAGTTGTAACTTCAAACAATCAATTTCATTATTTATGAATTCTGGATATATATTTTTAATGCAATTTATATTCTTATGACATTATTTCTTAATAAGATAAGAATAAAAAGGACAAGAAAATAGCATCTGTTGTTCAAGATGGAAATTAAAATAAAAAATGTCAATAGATGTGATATCGAGAAATCCAGTCATATACTAGTCAAAAGAAGATAACAGAAAATGTGTGGTCTAATTTTATTTTTATAATTTATGATCATACAAATTCACATACTATATTTCAGAACAGCAGATCAGGAACCAAATTAAACCTGAACATGGATGAAATATATAGCAATGATAGTGTTAGCTATATGGAGTATAGTAAGTGCTAAACATAATAAAGAATAGTTTCGTCCCCTTTGGCACACACCATAGCTCGTCCTAGTGGTTTTCGCCAGTAACATCCTTATGGCCCTCAGCTGGACTAGGACCAGAGTTCTTGACGTCCCCTGTACCGTGGAGAGTTTTGTACCTATGTCCAACGCCCGGACTTGGCCCTGAATGCAGCACTTCGCCTTCAACACGCAAGTCATGAAGTCGACCTCCAAGCTTAAATCTACTAGCATCTCCAACCAACCTTGAACCACTTAGCTGTCGTGCTTCAACTCCATGAAGCAACATTGTTGTCAACAAGATCAGAGAACCAAGAAGGAGAAAGGAGAAGATTTTAGCAGAGTAGCTGTTTTCTTTGCCCATGTTGGAAATGGAAAAGCAATAAGCTATGGGCTATGTTCTGTTTGTTCCTTGTTCTTGAAGTAGTTTTATGTGCAACAAGTGGCATGGTAGGGTTGTATTTATAATGGTTAAGAGACGGAGGTAAAGTTTGGGATTGTTGACTAAAATGGTATGGTATCATTTAAAGGGCATGTGAGATTTTAGCAATCTTTTCATTTGCCGCCTCCTTTGGTTCATGATATGGGGAACCATCAGGGCAGTTTCTTCGGAAAGTGGACTTCTCGGTAAAAGAGAGACTGGTTTGGTCTCCAAAAATGGACAACTGATCCTAAATTCCTACTATATAACAATAAAATTGAAGTCAAGATCATGATTTTTAGTACCTCTACTTTGGTTTATTATGTAATTATCTAGAGTCGATTTGTTAAATTTTGCAATGTGCTCTGGCCTTCCACTTGGCTAGCAACTTTTGATCTAATTTCGGCCAATTTGTGTTATCTGTACTGTATGCACAACTTTGAGTTAGCAGAATATGGAAGGCTTAGAGTTCCTTCTTTAGTTGTCCTACTTATGTATGAACGTAATTAGGTTAGGCCTAAAAAATTGGATATAAGTAACTTTCTGATTTCAACTTGAGCTTGGAACAGTAGAAAATGGACTTTTGAAGCTTTACCATACTGCGATGGCTTGCATGAGGATAATGACAACCACATCAGAAAGTAAGAGACATGGATGGTTCATGCAAGTAATGTGGTGGACTAGTTAATGCTGGTGAATCGTTAGTCATCATCAGTTGAATCTACAAATTTTGGCGGTGATTACTATTTTTAGCAAGCGATAGCCAGAATGAAATGCCGCTTTAGGATATTAGTCCAAATTAATAGAGGGATTTCCCAAATAATTTTTAGCTCTGGAGATTGTATGTGTAAGTTCTTAAAATTTTTCTGTAAACTTATCTATGGACCTTGGTTGGAGTAATTTATGAATGGAGCTCTTTTGTTGGCCTTAAGCAAAATGTTTCAAACATATACATCCCTTGTCGGTCACGTAGAATCTATTAATTGGATATGGACGGTGGACCCTTTCGATAGTGGGAAGGCATATATGTACAAAGCTCCAAGTTCGATGTTAATTTCTTCATTTCATGCAATTCATGACTCTTTTAACTAATAGCCAAATTTGGAACCTTATAGTAATTTTAACTGTCTGCAACGGTACACATAGGTCAAGAGGATAAAAGGGTTGATCTATAGTTAGTCACCTGAAACTCATCACCCTGACAGCGTAAATGTTGGACCTTGGCTCCCTGCAGACACACACATGCTATTATATTCACATGTACGAAATTGCTTCTCACCTTGGAACTTGATGTCTAGCAAGTGGACACTTTACATTTTGGTGCTCAAAATGGGGAATTAGTGTGAATTTCTTTATATGGTGCAATGGTGGATAGGCACGTCCTAAATATCCCTTAGAATACAACCGTACGTGGGAAGAACGACTTCCTAAATATCCTCAATTTCTAAAGGTTATATGAACAAAACAAGTGAATTTCTTTTGCTATATGCTCGTTAGAAATGATATGACATCCTTGCAATAGTTTGGAGTGAATTATGAATGTCAAATGAATATGAAAGTGTTTTTTTTTACTGTTTAGTTCAACACGATTAAACAAAAATGTCTTAATACCAAAGATAAGGTGGATATTTTAATACTATATATGAAGTTAGATAACGAATCAGCTAGGAGCCCTCGTAGATAAGGAAATATACACAGATATCTAAGAGTTTGCGTTAACAAGTAATCAATTATGCCCCATTCCTACTCTTGACAAGCAACGACTGACAATAAGATTTAGGTAAACATCACTACTTTCCCTTTTGAGTTTATATTAGTGATCAAATTGTGTTTCCCAAGTGTAGATACATTCTAATGCCAGTGGGTTACACGATAATAATCCACTGGAGTACTTTGGGATGGTTATGGTGATTATAATAATGTCGAAGTAGTAATAGTCGTTTTAGCGTAAATTCAGTTACTTCTGATCTTTCAATTCGGTCTTACTCAACTCAAACCCTTTATTTCAATTTTTGGACCTACCACACTTTGACAGACTCTACTTGAACTCCACCAATTATCTTTATTTCATACCTGCTACGATAAGAAAACTCATAACGTTCCATCCTTTAATTGACATTCATTACCTTAAAGGGCATATCTATGTCATCGGAATGTCAATGCAACTACTCCACTACAAAGTAGAACGCTATTACAGATGAATAGAGGTCAAGATTTGCCACATATGTCAAATTCAGTAACACGAGATGTTTCTACTTCATAAGGTCATCTGAACTTTTAGATGATATAACTAAAAGTTTGGAATGTGACCTAACTTTGCATTAGAATCGATAAGGGCTTGTTACCGATAGTGGGAATCAAGCAACCATCCTTCTGTTTTGCTGTCCATCAAGAGTGAAAAGCTGCTGACTAAATGCTCATTGTTACAGTATCTTCTGTGACAAAAACAAGAGATCTTTTGTTGTGAAAATGTTAGAAGGGTTTCGCTTTCAATGAAGATATTACAAACTCAGACATCTTTAATTAAATATTAAGGATAGATTGAAGTATGACAGCCTTTATTGTTACTTACGTCGAGAAATGGGATTAACTGTTGTTAGTTGTTATCCCTTAAAAATAGGCCGCGAAAACAAGAAAACGACTGTATAATATTCGTGACATTGAAGGCAATGTTACTTGTAGAGTTTGCAACTTGAAGTACGAGATAGCATTGTTGCGTGGTGTACCCAATAAAATTTGATCATCCCAATAGGGCTCTGAACATGACGCGGCTTTTAGATTATCAAAACAAGGATGCTTGTTGTAATATATACAACGACGCATAATATGTGGTCGCTTGGCTTGAACTGATTTTAAAACAAGGAAGCTTAAGTTAATTTATACAAATCGTTGGACTTAAATTTATAAATTAATTGAATGTTTTATTTAAAAGACGTAATTAATATATTATTACATATTGATATAAGTTTATGGGATGCATATAAAAATAATAAATACAAAATTTGCTGTCATTAACAAGGTCATTGCACAAAATAATTAGAATATTAAATTTTTTTAGATTAAACCTTTATTTGTTAAACTTTACAGTTAAAACTACTATAAAACGACGTAGTATTGTTCATGGAAAAAGATGGGAACAAAATAAATAGATCAGGTTATAGACAAAAGTGCTCAACTTCTTAATTATGTTGAACTTAGAAATTTATTAGCCCGTGACTTAAACAGAACCGTTAAGTCACTTGATAGTAGTAATACATAACATTTTAAATAATTCAATAACTTATTTATTTTTAATATAGAATAATTCAAGAAATACTGAGTATATTCACCATTTGTCCTAAATTTTCTTATTACTAAACAGCAAAGTTATTAACAAGAAAATTGCATAAATTGACATTTTATTAGTAAAAATATTGAATGAAGAATTGATTTTGATGATCATAATTTTAAAACAAAGTCTCAAATAAAATGATCATCATAAACATAACCAATACTTCAAACCTAAAACAAGTATTTAATGGGCTCAATGAAGGTGTATGTATCTTTTGGGGCATATGTTTAGAAACTTAAAATACAGTTACGAAGAGAACTAAGAACTTGTGCAATAACTTGAGAAAGAAAAACTAATGAAAAATATGGAAACAGTAATGAAAACTATGTTTACTTATGGAAAGATATCCAATTCCAAAGATATTGACGTATCATAAAAGCCAAGAAAAACAAGTCATTAAGGTTCTGCAATGGTCCCATAATCATAGGCTTGAAATACTACCATGAGGACAGTCGGCAAGCCAAAAAAGTTGACAATTCTTCCTCTTCTCGCCTCCTTAAATCTGTTAGATTTCTCCAAAAAAAACAGAGAGGTGAGTGCGAAGAAATGAAAGGTGAGTGCGAAGAAATGAAAATGTACTTTTGACAATTGGGACTTCTTTTTTGATAGTCAAAGATTTTCGTTATTAGCTTGACGTTTTTAGTTAAACAACTTCATGTCATAATAATTTGCATCAACTTAATTACGTGACCTTTCTTGTCCTACAATTAATGTGCATTATAATTTAGATATTTTAAGACTAAACAATTAGAAACTAAGATATATAAATAAAAACCATGTTTATATATAAACAAATTATAAATGTTTTTAAGTGAACAATTAATGATTAAGTTTTCTCCCAATAATCTTAGCAACTTTTATCAAATACCTTATGGCATCATTGTTAGGGATGCTTTTTGAATATGAATAAATACCATGATATGATATAATAGTGTTAGTCTCTAATGACAATCAGAAGGGAAGGTGAATTATGTGCTTACAATATTTAATACAATTTTCTAACCAATAAACTCAATTTAACAATTTTCAATATATATAAGCATAAAGGATCTGATTAATAAAAATCAATCAAACAATTAAATACTACTTTAAAGAGGATAGAGAAGAGAGAAAGTAAACCAACTTATGGTGGATGGGTAAATAATCCTTACTTACATCCACTCAAAAGATTCTTTTTGAAATGCCACTATAATTCTTTTTTTAAGGTTAAGAATAACTTTTATACAATCTTTACTTAATAAAGAGAATTTTTTTTTATAATCTTCTTCCATGATCAAAAGGAATCTCAATGTCATATGTAATACCTCTAAGTATAATAATATAATGCCTTAACCAAATCTTACAACTTAAAATATTTCACTTTTTCATTTGATGGCTGTAAAGAAGTTTATTGACACAAATATAAGACAATAATGCTCTAATAATTGAAAAATATTTATAAATATATGTAAAAGACGCCCAAATATTACTTTATATAAGAACCTATTAAAAAAGTATTTATAGGGTTTTAGCACCCCTACTAGCCGCTAGAGCTAAAAACTACCTGTTATAATAGCTAGTTATAGAACATTAGTTGATCAGTATAACATATTAGTCGACCAGTGTGCATTGAATACACATATTTACTAGTCGTTGAGATATTGGTCATCCATTAGGGCATATTGGTCAATCAATGTATTCTTAGATGTATGTTGGTTGACCACATACATACAATGATCGACCAATGTGTCAAGATATCACCCAATTATAAGGTCAATTTTAATAAAAAGAAAATTCCTACTTATGTCCAATTTTGAAAAATCCTCAATTTTAGTACTGTACCTAAGTTGAAAATTCAATTAAAGCAAAAAGGGAAAGTTTTAGCAAAATTAAGGGTCAAAGTTATAAAAAATTAAACATAATTGTAGTATTCAATCATTAATATCATAAAAGAGTAAATAATTTTAAAATTTCCAAAATTGCAAACAAAAGAATGATATGACAAAGTACCTAAAATGTCAAATTTGAACAAAATTATAGATGTATCGTTATAATTGAAATGGTAACAACCATAACATCTTTTTAACCATGGAAGCATCAATTTAAAAAAATAACCCAAAATTTGAAAATATTTTAAAATCCTTATATTTGAAACCCAAGAATACTAAAGTTTCAATTCGATACAACCTAACTTGATTCTTATCAAAAGAGGGATGTTGTTTTCCAAAGAAAAGAGTGAGTTGTCTACTTCTTTTTGGAAGATATAAACAATTGAGATGATATATATATATATATATATAAGAGACGAGCTTAAAACGTTAAAAATTATCGACCACATGCCTCAATTGGTCGACCAGTGTTTATGTGTGGTCGACCACATTAATAGCCAAACAACCTATAGACTCATTGGAAAGATAAAAAAGATAATTTTTTTTAGAACATTGGTTGACCACACTATAATATTGGTCAACCAATATGACATAAAGACTTGAAAATCAAACCCAAACCTTAAATTAAAACATTAAAACACTTAATAATTTATAGAAATATCAATTAAGAATAATTATAAGCATTAAAAGAGACTTTAATCATATAGAATCTTGCCTTCCCTCCTAATATCCTTATACATTGATTTAGTGAAATTATTTCCTTATTGATCTATTATATCAACAAATTTTAACTCAATATTCCTATTTACATATAACTTTTAAGTTTAGATACTAATGTTCATATTATACTCTTAAAAAATAAGTTTAATCTTTTATTCATATTGCAAACCCAACATTCATCATTAAGAATTTATACTTAATTTTACAAATAAAGACAAGATGTGACAAATATCTAACACATGAATTAATAAGTAACTCTTGTTAAACATTATCTAATTGAATGATTCTTCTTGAATTTCTATTCCATTATAAGGATGCTATCCATCTCATCTCCCTCACTTGGTTCAATAATTAGCTCTTTTGAAAAATCTTAGTGGTTATTGTTTAAGGGCTAATTTCTCCGTATCATACAACATCTTCAAGACTTTTTTTGATACAAGGTGGTGAGATTAAAAACAAAATGTAGTAGCCCTTCAAAAGAAGTTCCTATTAAACATGGTATATGCTTTTCAAGAATAATAAAGAAAAAACATGCCTAGTGATTTACTATTCACATGCCTTTTATTTCTTTTCTACAAACAAAGTCATCACTTTGTTTCAGGTACTTAAATGAACTTGGGTCTTTGATTGGTTTTCTCCTTCTTCTTTTCAACCCACACTTTTAAAGGTTTACTAAACATTCTTTATTTAAGGAAACAAAATCTTTCAACATGTCCATACTTACCACAAAAATAAAATACAATGTTATATGAGTGATGATTATGTATGAATACATTCCTTGGTGTTCTATGTGTGTATGTATTATGAGGAATCTTCTTTTGGATGTTAAAGGTGTTGAATATTCTCCTAAGATAGTGAGATGAGCTACCATGGTTATATGTATGATACCTACTATGAATGAAGGCTTGATGCATGCTTCTTTAAGGTTTACAGGGTTTTGCATGATATTATAAAAGTTATGCCTATTCCTCTCTTTAGAGTATTGAACATTCTAACTAGATTGTGAGCCATATATGAAAGCTTGATGCTTGTTCTTAGAATGAATCCTAGTAGATGTGGCTTGTGCATGCATATGCTTAGATGTGGAGGCTCCATATTCATTTATCATATTAGTCAATGGTTCTTTGTTATACAAAATATTGTCCCTTTACAAAGATAGTTTTAAAATTGGCTTCACTTCTAAGGTTATATCCTATTTCATACCTATTATTGGAAATATTTTAAGCTCTTAACAAGTTTTCTAGTTTTTCACTCCCTTTTATAGAATTTGGATATTGAATCTTTGAGAACATTAATCTCCTTCCTAATGTCTCATTTTCACGCTTTAATGTGTTTAATGCATGATTTTATTCAATGATGACATTTTTAAATGCTTTAACATTATATAATTTACTTTTCATCTTTTCGTTCTCATTCATGCATGCATGCATCTAATTGTTTTTAAACTTCCTTGAGTTTGTAAGATAATTTCTTCCTTTTCTTACTCATGATTTCAGAACTTTCAACTTGTTCATCATTTGTCAAATCAATATCATTATCACATAAATTAGAGTTGGATATTATCTCATTATCATTCATAACTATAACCCACAAAAGAGCCATCTCTTCTTTAGAATGTTCATTTTTAGATTCATTTGTATCATCCTAAGTTAAGGCTTTAAGTATTTTCTTCTTGTATTTATCCTTCTTCTCCTTCTTATAATTTCTTCCACACTTATCATTATCTTTAGGTAGAGGATATCATGACTTCATGTGGTTAAACTTTCTATATTTAAAATAAATAATGTGAGGATTTACATTTTGAATCACTTTTACCTTCTTGAATTCCTTTGTTTTGGAGAAAAATTTCGCTCTTTAAAAACCTTTTAAATTTCCTAATGATAAAGTTCAAGACTTTCATCATCATTTCCATTTGTAAATATCTCTTCTTCATTTGATTCCTCCTTTGAGACTTTAAATGTTAAGTCTTTTTTCTTTGGAAGTATTGTTTCTTCTTGTGTCTCTTGGAGTCTCATTTCATATATTAGGAGAGATCTAGTAATTTCCTCCAATAGTAGTGTTGTTAGATCTCTAGCTTCTTGTATAACTGTCACTTTAGCTTCCCACATCTTTGAAAGTGACCTAAACAACTTTTTTACCATTTCAACATTAGTATATATCTTTCTAAGGCCTTTAAGAGCATTGATAATATTAATAAATCTAATGTACATAATAGGTATACTTTTATCATACTGCATTTGAAGCAATTCATATTGGCATGTTAGCATGCTCACTTTGCTCTACTTTATTTTATTTGTTCCCTTATATGTAACTTCTAAAGTTTTCCAAATTTCATAAGCCAAATCACACATAAAGACCTTATTGAATTCATTTCTTCCTAATGCACAAAATAAGATGTGTATGGGCCTACTATGTAAGAAAATTAATCTCCTATCTGGAGGTTCCCATTCTTCATTTAGTTTGGGACATTTTTATGATCTAGGATTTTTGTAGGTATAAAGGGACTATTTGAAACTATATCCCATTAGTCTATACTTTTAGGTATTAAGAAAAATCTCATCCTAGTTTTCCAATAAAGCTAATCATTGTCATCAAAGAAAGGTGCTCTACTAATGCTTTGTCCCTTTTAATTAATGATGATGATGATTCCCCTTTATATGCAATTGTTATCTTTTCTATATGATTTCGTTTGAAATATTAGCCTAATAGACACACTTTAATATCACTTATTAATCCCTAATGACAACTAAGAGGGAAGATAACTAAGAGGGAAGTGATTGGGTATTTACAAAATTTAATAAAATTTTATAACCAGTGAACTCAATTTAATAATATATAAGAATAAAGGAATTGTTTAATGTAAATCAATCAACCAACCGAATAATAATTTAAAGAGGATAAGGAAGAGAGAGTAAAAATTGATTTATACTGATTTGGTAAACTATCTTTGTCTATATCCATTCCCAAGATAGTTTTTGGAATTCAACTATAATTCTTCTTTTAAGGCAAAGAATAACCTTTGTACAATCTTTACTTGGCAAAGAGGAACCTTTTTACAATCTTCCTTCACAGTGAAAAGAAACCTTAACCCTACTTATAACACTTTCGACCAAATATTATAACTCAAAATATCTCACTTTATCACTTAATAAAAGGCTCACTCATACAAATATGAGACAATGATGCTCAAATGGTTAAAAAACAATTAGGAATGTATTTAAAAGGCACTCAAATGCTTTTATATACAAGAAACAATGATAAAACATATCCTTATAAGATTTTGGGACACCTATTAGCTGCTATAGTAAAAAATTAGCTATTAAAATGGCTAGTTATAGAGCACTAGTTGACCACTATAACATATTAGTAAACCAATATATATATATACCAATATGTCGCTTAAGGGGACACTAGTTGACCACACACCTACATTGGTCGAAAAATGTTTTAAGAAACCACCTAATTTTAACCTACATTGATCAATCACTATATCATATTGGTCAATTAATATTCATTTATTGCCTAAAATTTCCTATCCATTACACTTTGGTTGACCTCTTATCTATATTAGCTGACTAATATGTCCTTTAAAGGCACATTAGTTGACCAAATCACTATATTGGCCAACCAATGTTTCAACAAACTCATATGTTACACATTTAGCTTACAATGGTCGAACACTGACTTATATTGATCGACCAATCCCCTAAAAATATGATTTTTAACAACTTAAAATGTTCAAACTCAGTTTTTAAAATAAAATTTTAATTAAAAAAGTTCCAAAATATCCCTCAAAGAGTGTTTCAAAGTGTTAGTCCCGGAAATTTTTTTTAATTTAATTAATTAAGCATGATTATAGTAATTAAGTAAATTATGTTAACATTAATTAAGGTGACATTAATTAGTATGA